>JARWLF010001781.1:0-12999 GCA_029853055.1 Scenedesmus sp. KT-U | reverse complement strand
TCGTCTCCTTCCTCGTCGACGTGCTCGGCGTGACCCGCGTCGCGGCCCGCTTCGAGGGGCAGGTGACCTATCACGACAGCTGCGCGGGCCTGCGCGAGCTCGGCATCCGCAGCCAGCCGCGGCGGCTGCTCGCGAGCGTCGAGGGGCTCGAGCTCGTCGAGATGGCCGAAACGGACGTGTGCTGCGGCTTCGGCGGGACGTTCGCGGTGAAATACGGCGAGATCTCCGGGGCGATCGTCGAGAAGAAGGCGCAGAACATCGTCGCCTCCGGCGCGCCGACCCTGCTCGCGGGCGATCTCGGCTGCCTGATGAACATGGCGGGCAAGCTCCAGCGCGACGGCTCGCCCGTGCGCGTGCGCCACGTCGCCGAGGTCCTCGCCGGCATGACCGACACGCCGGCGATCGGCGAGGCCTGAGCCCGACCCGCACCCCCTCGTCTTGCGCGCCGGCCCGCGCGTCGCCATCATGACGGAAAGGCGACACGGCGAGCCGGGGAGGGGCGGCGACTGGCATGAGCGAGACCGAGACGGCGGAACGCCGCGGCGGCGGGGGCGAGGTGGTCGCCTTCCCCGCCGCCGACAAGCCGGAGGCGCGGGTGTCCTTCGACAAGGACGAGCTGCGCGAGATCCTCAACGTGTACGGGCGCAAGGTGGCGAGCGGCGAGTGGCGCGACTACGCGATCGACTTCCGCAAGGACAAGGCGGTGTTCGCCATCTTCCGCCGCGCCTCCGAGATGCCCCTCTACCGCATCGAGAAGGACCCCAAGCTCGCCCGCCGCCAGGGTGCCTATTGCGTCGTCGCCGCCTCCGGCCTCGTCATGAAGCGCGGCGAGGTGCTCTCGCGGGTCCTGCGCGTGCTCGAGGGCAAGAAGCTGCGGCTGGTGGATTGATCTCGGCCGCCGGGCCTCAATCCGGCGAGCGCGGCGGCGCCGGTTCGACGGCGCCGGTGGCGGCCGGGGGCGTCTCGATGTCGGTGGCGGCCGTGCCGGGGTCGCCGCCCGTCGCGCCGAAGCCGCCCATCACGAAGGCCAGAGCCGCGAGCGCGACGACGATCGTGAGCACCACCGCAACCATGGTGGCGCGTTTGCGCCCGCCCGTCCTGCCGTCTTCCCGAGCCATCGCATCGCTCCTTCGTCGCCAAAGCGGGCCAACCGGAAGCGTCCGCGGGTGGTTCCGCGCGGGCTCCGCGTCGAGTAGGGTGCCGTTCCCGCCCACCAGAGGTACAACCGACCGTGCCCGCCCTGACCGCCCTCCCCTCCGAAGACCTCGCCGATCTCGCCGCGCGGCTCCTGACCGAGCTCGCCGCCTTCCGCGGCCGGGGCCTGAAGCTCGACATGACCCGCGGCAAGCCCGCGCCCGAACAGCTCGATCTGTCGAGCGACCTCCTCGCGCTGCCCGGCAATCGCGACGTCACCACCCAGAGCGGCGAGGACGCGCGCAATTACGGCGGCCTCCAGGGCCTGCCCGAGGCGCGGGCGCTGTTCGCCGGGCTTCTCGGCGCGCCGGCCGATCAGGTCGTCGTGGGCGAGAATTCCTCGCTCGCGCTGATGCACGACAGCCTGGTCTGGGCGCTCCTGAAGGGCGTGCCGGGCGGTGCGCGGCCCTGGTCGCAGGAGGGCGAGATCGCCTTCCTCGCGCCGGTGCCGGGCTACGACCGCCATTTCGCCATCTGCGAAGCCTTCGGCGTGAAGCTGATCCCCGTCCCGCTCACGGGCGCGGGGCCGGACATGGACACGGTAGAGCGCCTCGTCGCCGACCCCAGCGTCAAGGGCATGTGGTGCGTGCCGCGCTACTCGAACCCGACCGGCGAGACCTACGGGGCCGAGACCGTGCGCCGCCTCGCCGCGATGCGCACGGGCGCGCCGGACTTCCGCATCTATTGGGACAACGCCTATGCGGTGCACGACCTCGTCGAGGCGGGCCCGCCGCTCGAGAACCTGCTCGACGCCTGCGCCGCGTCGGGCAATCCGGACCGCGCCTTCGTCTTCGCCTCCACCTCGAAGATCACGCTCGCGGGCGCCGGCCTCGCCTTCTTCGCGGGCTCGCCCGCGAACGTCGCCTGGTTCCTCGCCAATGCCGGCGTGCGCACGATCGGGCCCAACAAGCTGAACCAGCTCGCCCATGTGCGCTTCTTCCGCGACGCGGACGGCATCGCCCGCCACATGGCCGCGCACCGGGCGCTGCTCGCGCCGAAATTCGAGGCGGTCGAGGCGGCACTCGCCGCGCGGCTCGCCGAGACCGGCGCCGCGACATGGGTGCGACCGGAGGGCGGCTATTTCGTCTCGGTCGACGTGCGGCCGGGCACCGCCAAGCGCGTCGTCGCGCTCGCCGGCGAGCTCGGCGTCAAGATGACGCCCGCGGGCTCCACCTGGCCGGGCGGCAAGGATCCGGCCGATGCGAACCTGCGCATCGCCCCCTCCTTCCCGAGCCTCGCCGAGGTGAAGGCCGCCGCCGAGGGCATCGCGCTCGCCATCCTCCTCGCCGCGGTCGAGGCGGAGCAGGGCGCGCGCGGGGAGACGAGCGCGGGGGCGTGACGAGACCCCGTCGGCGCCCGGTCAGGGCCGGGCGCCGCGGGTCATCAGGGTGTAGACGATCGAATCGTTGAGCGCCTCGAAGGAGGCGTCGATGATGTTCGGCGAGACGCCCACCGTCGTCCAGCGCTCGCCCGACGCGTTGCCGGATTCGATCAGCACGCGGGTGACGGCGTCCGAACCGCCCTGGAAGATGCGCACTTTGTAGTCGATCAGCTCCAGATCCTCGATCAGCGCCTGATAGCGGCCGAGATCCTTGCGGAGCGCGACGTCGAGCGCGTTGACGGGGCCGTTGCCTTCGGCCGCCGAGATCAGCACCTCCTCGCCGACCTTCACCTTGACGATCGCCTCCGCCACCGTCACGAGCTGGCCGACCGCGTTCCAGCGCCGCTCGACATTGACCGAGAAGCGCTCGACCTCGAAGAAATTCGGCACCTCGCCGAGCACGCGGCGGACGAGGAGATAGAAGGACGCGTCGGCGCCCTCGTAGGCGTAGCCTTGCGCCTCCTTCTCCTTGAGCGCGTCGAGGAGGCGGGACAGGCGCGGGTCGTCGCGGGAGAGCTCGATGCCGAGCCGCTCGAGCTCCGCGCGCAGGTTCGACTTGCCGCCCTGGTCCGAGACGAGGACGCGGCGCAGATTGCCGACGCTCTCGGGCGCGACGTGCTCGTAGGTGCGCGGGTCCTTGAGGACGGCGGAGGCGTGAATGCCGGCCTTTGTCGCGAATGCGCTCGCGCCGACGAAGGGCGCGTGGCGGTTCGGCTGGCGGTTCAGGAGCTCGTCGATCGCGCGCGAGACGGGGGTGAGCCGCGCGAGCGCGTCCTCGCCGATCCCGGTGACGAAGCGCTCGGCGTAATGGGGCTTGAGCGCGAGCGTGCCGATGATCGTCACGAGATTGGCGTTGCCGCAGCGCTCGCCGAGCCCGTTGAGCGTGCCCTGGATCTGGCGCGCGCCGGCCTCGATGGCGGCGAGCGAATTGGCGACCGCGCAGCCGCAATCGTCGTGGGCGTGGATGCCGAGCCGGTCGCCCGGCACGGTCTCGGCGACGCGGGTCACGATCGCACGCACCTCCTACCCAGCGCGCGCCGGCCTCGTAGGCGGTGCGCGCGCAGGCGAGCGCGTAATCTGGATTGGCCTTGTAGCCGTCGAAGAAATGCTCGCAATCGACCATCACCTCGCGCCCGCGCGCGGCCGCGGCCTGCACGCTCTCGGTGATGGCGGCGAGGTTCTCCTCGAGCGCGATCTCGAGGGCGATCGTCACGTGGTAGTCCCAGGCCTTGGCGACGAAGCAGATCGCGTCGCATTGCGCGTCGAGCAGCGCCGCGATGCCGGGATCGTTCGCCGCCGAACGGCCGGCGCGCTTCGTCATGCCGAAGGCGGTGAAACGGGCGTTATGCGTGCGCTTCTCGCGGAAGAGCTCGGTGTCGAGCGGGTTCGCCCCCGGATAGCCGCCCTCGACGTAATCGACGCCGAGCCGATCGAGCAGGCCCGCGATGGCGATCTTGTCGGCGAGCGAGAAATCGACGCCCGTCGTCTGCGCGCCGTCGCGCAGGGTCGTGTCGAAGAGGTATATGCGCGCGCTCATGAGGGCCTCTGCGCCTGTGCGGGGGCGAGCCTTTTGGTGAGATGGGTGTTGGCGAGCCATTGGCCTGCGATCGTCGTCGTGCTGCGTTGGCGCGGCTCGTAGCCGCGCTTCTGGAAGAGCGGCAGGGCGGTGTCGGACGCGCTCGCCTCGATGATTTCGGTCCCCCGCGCCGCCGCGAGCTTTTCGAGCGCGTCGACGAGCGCCGTCGCGACGCCCTCGCCCGCGTGATCGGGGGAGACGTAGAGCATCGCGATCGTCGCGTTCTTCTCGAGGGCGGCGAACCCCGCGACCTCGCCGTCGCGCAGGGCGACCAGCGTCAGCATGCCCGCAAGCCGCGCCGCGAACGCCGCCTCGTCGTCGGCGAGCGACGCCCACGCCTCGCATTGCGCCTCGTCGTAATCCTCGATGCCGATGCCGAGGATCGCCTCGCGGTAGGTGTCCGCGAGAAGGGGTCCGTCGGCGGGGAGCATGGGGCGCAGCGAGACGGTCATGGCGAATATGCCTCCCCGGAGGGGAGGGTGGCCCCTGAGCGGAGCGAAGGGGTCGGGTGGGGCCCGACGCTTGCAGAAATACCTCCACCCGGGCCCCACCCGGCCGCGGTCGCTCCGCTCCCGCGTCCACCCTCCCCTACGGGGAGGGATGCTGCGCGCCCGTCCCTCATCGCGCGAACTCCCAGGTGGTGCCGTCCTTGCCGTCCTTCACGACGACGCCCATCTCGGCCAAGACGTCCCGCAGGCGGTCGCTCTCGGCCCAGTTCTTGGCGGCGCGGGCGGCTTGGCGCTCGGCGAGGAGAGCCTCGACGGCGCTCGAATCGACCTGCGGCGCGGCGCGACGCAGCGCGGCCATCTCCCCCGAGAAGCCCATCAGCGCGAGCGCCGCGCGGCGCGCGCCGGGCGCCGCCTGGTGGAGGGCGGCGATGGCGGCCGGCGTGTTGAGGTCGTCGCAGAGCGCCTCCAGAACGGCCGCGTCCGCACCCGTCTCGCGCTCCCCGAGATCGGCGTACCAGCGCTCGAGATTGCGCGCGCTCTCCTCGAGCGCCCGAACCGTCCAATCGATCGGCTGGCGGTACTGCGTCTTGAGCATCGCGAGGCGCGCGACCTCGCCGGGCCAATCCTTCAAGACGTCGGCGATGGTCGTGAAGTTGCCGAGCGACTTCGACATCTTCTCCCCCTCGACCATCAAAAACCCGTTGTGCATCCAGACATTCGCCATGCGGGGCGTGTCGAGCGCGCAGCAGGTCTGGGCGATCTCGTTCTCGTGGTGGGGGAAGACGAGGTCGATGCCGCCGCCGTGAATGTCGAAGATCTCGCGCTCGCCGGGCGCGCACGTCACGCGCGTGTCGAAGGCCGCGATCAGGTGGCGCCAGGCCATGGCCGAGCACTCGATGTGCCAGCCGGGGCGGCCGGGGCGCGCAATGCCGCAGGGGGAGGGCCAGCCGGGCTCGCTCTCGGAAGACGGCTTCCAGAGCACGAAATCCATCTCGTCGCGCTTGTAGGAGGCGACGTCGACGCGCGCCCCGGCGATCATCTCGTCGAGCGAGCGGCGCGCGAGCGAGCCGTAGCGCGGCCGGTTCGGGAGGCGCTCCATCGCGGCGACCGAGAACAGGACGTGGTCGTCCGCGACATAGGCGCAGCCGCGCGCCACGAGGCGCTCGATCAGCATGCGCATCTCGTCGAGATGCTGCGTCGCGCGCGGCTCCACGTCCGGCGGCAGGCAGCCGAGCGCGGCCGCGTCCGCCTTGAAGCGCGTCTCGGTCGCCTCGGTGACCTTCCGGATCGCCTCGTTGAGCGGCAGGCCGGGGAAGTCGCGCGCCGCACGCGCGTTGATCTTGTCGTCGACGTCGGTGATGTTGCGCACGTAGGTGACGTGGTCCGCGCCGTAGAGATGCCGCAAGAGGCGGTAGAGCACGTCGAAGACGATCACCGGGCGCGCATTGCCGATATGGGCGAAGTCGTAGACCGTCGGCCCGCAGACATACATCCGCACGTGAGCGGGATCGATCGGACGGAAGGGCTCCTTCGTCCGGCTCAGCGTGTTGTACAGGCTCAGGCTCGTCGCCATCGAAACGGGTCTCCATGCGGCCGCCGCCTGGAGAAATCGCTAGTCGCGCGAGGGGACGAGACGGCTCCAGCCAGCGGGGTCGCGCTAGCTACAAATCTTCGCGGTGGGAATGCGCGCCGTCTGCATGTTTCCTGATTGCCTTTTCGCGCGCGATCCGTCAAGACGCCTCGCCTCGAGCGTGGCCGCGGCGGCCGCTCGTTAAGCCTTCGTTCATCGGGTCGAATCAATTCTCGGCGGTCCCGTCGAGCGAGTGCCGGAAGTTCAGTCATGCGTCGTGCCGTCGCCATCTTCGCCTTCGCCTCGCTCAGCGCGGCGCTCTCGATGTCGTTCCTGATCGCGCCGAGCGGGGGAACGCGGGCGGCCGCGGATGCGACGGGGCTGTTCGTGCTGCCGCCCAACGACGGCTACGGCGTCGCCGATTGCATCGCGAACGGCGACGAATGCGGTGCGGTCGTCGCCCAATCCTGGTGCGCCTCGCACGGCTTCTCCCGCGCCGACCGCTTCGGCCGCGACGCCGACGGCAATTTGTCGATCGCCTGCGGGCGCTGAGCGCTCCAAGGTCGATTGAGTGGCGTAATCCCGGGGGATGGTGTCATCCCGGACGCCGAAGGCGATCCGGGACCCATAACCACGACGGTCGTCCGAGCGCGCATGCCGCGCTCGCTCCGCACCCTTGAAGCGCCAGCGTTCGCGAAACGCAGCCTATAGGCTGCGAATGAGGCGTGGTGATTATGGGTCCCGGATCGCTTTCGGCGTCCGGGATGACAACCGGAGGGAGCATCTCCCGAAATCCGAGCGCCGCGCTCAGGAGCGTGGGCCGGCGCCGGGCGTCCCGTCCTCGCGGCGGGCCTCGAGCTCGAAGGCGATCTCGACGGCGAAACCGACGGTCGCCTCGTCCGGATAACTCTGCCCCATCCCGAAGGCCCGGCGGTCCACCGTGACCGTGCCGGCCGCCCGCGCGGTGTCCCCGTCGATCTCGAGCGTGAAGGGCAGGCTCACGGGGACGCTCGCGCCGACGAGGTCGAGCGTGCCGCGCGCCTCGTAGCCGCCGCCCTCGGCCGCGACGATCTCGGCGCCGAAGCGGGCCGTTGGATGGGTCTCGACGGCGAAGAATTCGGGACCGCGCGCCTGCGCCGTCACCGAGCCGAGGCTCATCGACTCCACCAGGATCAGGACCTCCACCGCGCCGTGGCGCCCCTCCGCGTCGGCCTCCTCCTCGAACGCGATCTGCGCGCTCCACTCCGCGAAACGGCCCGTGACCGGGTTGCCGAGCGAGCGCACGGTGAAGCCGAGGCTGCCGCTCTCCACCCGCCAGCGCGCCGCGCCCTCGAGCGTGGCGCCGCTCTCCGCGGCGATCGCGGTCGCGGCGACGCTGCGCGGCTCGGCGCCCGGCGCCGTGAGGAGGGCGACGGCGCCGACGAGGGCGTAGATGCCGAAGGCCGCCGCGGCGGGCGCGGGCGCATGCCGGCGGCCGGGCGCGGCGGTCGCGGCGGGGACGGGCGCGCGGCGACCCGGCCACATCCGCGCGAGCGTCCCGTCGCGGTCGACGAGATGGTGCTTGAGGGCGCCGGCGATGTGCAGCGCGAGGGTCGCGAGGAGGAGGAAGACGAAGGCCCGGTGGAGCGACGCGGTCGCCTCCGCGAGCGCCGTCGATTGCGGCACGAAGGGCAGGGTCTGGCCGAGCGGCCACCAGATCGGCGCGAAACCGGTCGTCGCGGCATGGTGCACCCAGCCGGTGAGCGGCACGGCGACGAGCGCGACGTAGAGAGCCCAGTGGACTCCCTCCGCGAGCGTCGTCTCGAGGCGCCGATGCGGGTGGAGCGGCACGGGTCGCGGTTGCGACAGAGCCCAGGCGATCCGGGCGAGCGCGATGAAGAAGACGCCGACCCCGAGGGTCTTGTGGATCGAGAACAGGAGCGCCTTCGTCGCGAGGCTGTCGGACGTGTCGTAGGGCCACGCCACCGCGATGAAGCCGAGCGGCACGAGCGTGAGGATCAGGAGCGCGGTGGCCCAATGCAGGGTCTTGGCGACGGATCCGTAGGCGGCGGTCGTGTTCGCGGCGGACATCGCGGGTGCTCCCTATCGTTCCGGTCTCACACATCTCCGCCGATCGGATCCCCGGACGATCTCAGGGGTCTCGAAGAGCTCGACGGTCTCCCCTCCCCCTTTTGGGGAGGGGTCGGGGGTGGGGTCGTCGGGTGACGATCTCTCCGGTGCCCTTCACCCAACGATCCCCATCCGTCTCCGGACGGCTGACGCCGCCCGGAGCCACCCTCGTCCTCACTGCGCGGCCATCGCCTCGATCGAGATCACCACCGCCACCTCGTCGCTGACGAAGGGCGCGAAGGCGCCGACGCCGAAATCGGAGCGCAGCAGCGTCGTCGTCGCGTCGAAGCCGGCCCAGGGCTTGTTCTCGATCGGATGGTCGGCGCGCGCGTTGAGCTTGGCGTCGAGCACGACCTCGCGGGTGATGCCGTTGAGGGTCAGATCGCCGGTGATCAGCGCGGTGTCCTCGCCCGTCACCTCGATGCCCGTCGAGACGAAGGTGACCATCTCGTCGTCGGCGGCGTCGAAGAAATCGGCCGACATGAAGTGAGCGAACCGCTCTTCCCAACCGGTCAGCATCGAGCGCACGGGGAAGGAGACCTCGACGCTCGACTGCTCGGGCGCGTCCTCGTCGAAGACGATCGTGCCGTCGAAGCCGGAGAACATGCCGTAGGTGGTCGAGAAGCCGAGATGGTCGTAGGAGAACACGATCTGGCTGTGGCTCGCGTCGAGCACGTAGGTCTGTTGCGCGAAGGCGGCGGGCGAAGCGAAGAGGGCCGCGGCGAGCGCGGCGGCGGGGAGGAACTTCATGGATCTGGCTCCGAGGACAGGCGGCCGCGCCGATCGCGACCCGATGCGAAGCGCAACTTAGTGCAGAGCCGTTCTGGCATGAAGGCATAATCTTTTGCTTTGCAGCAGTCGTTTTGTTGCAGGTGTGCAAACATCGGCGCGCGCGACAGGGTGACGGCTCGTCGCTGTCGCCACGATCGCACGCGGCTTTGGCGCAGCGGCGGAGCATGGCATAGTGCGCGCCGGGCGCGGGCTGCCACGCGGCTTGCCCGATTCGTCCATCTTCTGGCCACGTGCGCCCGCGAGAAGCGCGCGAGGCACCGGCGCGCATCGGGCGCGCCGTGCGGTCACGACGACGGCAGGGCGATGGGACAGGGTACGAGCGACGGGAAGACGATCGGCGGCCTCGCACGGAGCGTGCGCGCGGCTTTGGCCGTGGCGATCGCGGCGGCGGGCCTCGCCTTCGCGCATGGCGAGGCGCGGGCTCAGGCCGATGCGTGCGCGCGCTACCAGGCGGAGCTCGACGCGATCGAGCGCGGCGCGGGACAGGATTTCCGCGAGCTCGCCGAGCGGCAATGGGTCGAACTCGAGCGCATGCGCGCCTATTTCCGCAGCCTCAATTGCGGCCAGCGCGGCTTTCTCATCTTCGGCGCGCCGTCCAATCCCGAATGCCGCGCGGCCGAGGACCGGATCGCGGCCATGGAGGACAATTACCAGCGGCTCCTGCAGGAGGCCTCGCGCTCGGGCAACGACCGGCGTCAGGCGCTGCTCGCCGCGATCGACCAGGCCTGCAACGTCGCGGCGCAGCCGCGCGGGCTGTTCGACCAGCTCTTCGGCGCGCCGCCGGAGGAGCCGTTCGGCGAGGAGTTCTTCTTCGAGGACGAGCAGGATTTCGCCGGCGGGGGCTCGTTCGCGATCTGCGTGCGCACCTGCGACGGCTTCTTCTTCCCGCTCGGCCAATCGGTACGCGACGCGAACGCGGCCGCGACCCTCTGCCAGGCGCGCTGCCCGTCCGCCGCGACGACGGTGTTCTTCAAGCGCGAGGGCGCGCCCGTCGAGACGGCGGTCGACGCCTTCGGTCAGAGCTACACGGCGCTCCCCAACGCGCTGCGCTACCGCACGGTGCTCGACCCCTCCTGCTCCTGCCGCGCGGAGGGCCAGAGCTGGGCCGAGGTGCTGCAGGAGGCCGAGTCTATGATCGCCCGCTCCGGCGGTGAGCTCGTCACGCCCGAGCGCGCCATCGAGCTGTCGCGGCCGCGCGAGAGCAATGCGGCGCGGGTCGCGCGCCCGGCGAGCGGCGGGGCGCAGATCCCGTTCTTCGGCATCGACAACGGCGAGATCCGCGAACTCGACACCGAGTCGGGCCGCCGCCGCGTCCGCGTCGTCGCGCCCGAGCTGATCCCGGTGCCGAACACGATGTGAGGGGCGGGGCGCGGCGGCAGCGGCGCTCAGCGCCCGAGGACGAAGAGCGCGAAGATCGCCGCGAAGACCACGATGCCGATCGCGAAGGCGACGACGATCCCCCGCCGCCCGGTATGCCCCGCATCGAGCCGCGGGGACTGGTCGGCGGAGGTGACGCCGCGGGTCGTCTCGGCCATGCGCGCGTCGCGGATGCGGTCGGGCCCGTTCGGCGTGCCCGCCGCCTCGTCGTCGGTGCCGAGCATGGACAGGCCGGGATCGGCGACGGGGTTCTTGTCGCCGGTGCGGCCGGATTCGATGTCGGCTTTCAGCATCGAGACGTTGGGAGCGGCGTCGCTCGCGGGCGCGTGGTCGCCGGTGCGGCGACGCGCGGTCTCGTGGGCGGCCGAATCGACGGACGTGCCCGTGCTCGGCCCCTCTTCCGGTCGGCTCTCGGTCTTGCGCGCCATCGCTGATCGTCCTCCCGCGTCCGCGGATGCGGGGCTCGAGCCGCCCCGTCACCCTCCAACGCGAGGGGCGCGCGAAGCGTTCACCTGAGCCAATCGGGGACGACGTCGCGAGCGATGAGCGCGGACAAGGGCTCGCGCGGGCGCACGAGAGCCGCGCGCGCGCCGCGCACCAGCACTTCCGGCACGAGCGCGCGCGTGTTGTAGGTCGAGGCCTGCACCGCCCCGTAGGCCCCCGCCGTCATCAGAGCGAGGAGGTCGCCCGGCGCGACGGGCGGCAGCGCGCGGTCGAGGGCGAGGTAATCCCCCGTCTCGCAGACGGGCCCGACCACGTCGACGATCGTGCGCGGGGCGTCCGCGGCGGGCGCGCGCACGAGCTTGATCTCGTGATGGGCTTCGTAGAGCGTCGGGCGGATCAGATCGTTCATCGCCGCGTCCACGATGACGAAGGTCTTCTTCTCCCCCGCCTTCACGTAGAGCGTGCGGGTGACGAGGATGCCGGCATTGCCGGCGATCATGCGGCCGATCTCGAAGAGAAGCTTGAGCCCCAGATCCTTCGCGTGGCGCTTGACCATCTGCGCGAACACGTCCGGCGCCGGGGGCGGCTCGACGTCCTCGCGATAGGGCACGCCGAGCCCGCCGCCGAAATCCATGTGATGGAGGCGGTGGCCCTGCGCCATGAGATCGCGGGCGAGCTCGGAGAGGAGCGCGACGGCGTTGTCGAAGGGCGCGAGATCGGTGATCTGGCTGCCGATATGCATGTCGACGCCGGTCACCGCGATGCCCGGCAGGGCGGCGGCGCGGGCATAGACCTCGCGGGAGCGGGAGATCGGGATGCCGAACTTGTTGTCGGACTTCCCCGTGGAGATCTTCGCGTGCGTCTTCGCGTCGACGTCGGGGTTGACGCGGATCGAGATCGGCGCCGTGACGCCCATGCCGCTCGCGACTTCCGAGAGCGCCTCGAGCTCGGGCTCGGATTCGACGTTGAAGCAGAGGATGCCGGCCTCCAGCGCCGCGCGCATCTCCTGCCTCGTCTTGCCGACGCCGGAGAACACGATGCGCTCCCCCGGCACGCCCGCCGCGAGCGCGCGCTCGAGCTCGCCCTGCGAGACGATGTCCATCCCCGCCCCGCGCCGCGCGAGGGTGCGCAGCACCGCCTGGTTCGAATTCGCCTTCATCGCGTAGCAGACGAGCGCGTCCATGTCGGCGAAGGCGCCGGCGAAGACGTCGTAATGGCGCTCGAGCGTCGCGGTCGAATAGCAGTAGAACGGCGTGCCGATCTCCTCGGCGAGCGCCGCGAGATCGACGTCCTCCGCGTGGAGCACGCCGTCGCGATAGGCGAAATGATGCATGGCGGAAGGCTCCGTCGTGTGCTCGGAGATGCGCGCGTCAGAGGAGCGCGTCGAGGAAGAAGGGGCGATCGCGCACGGCCGGGCCCGGGTCGACGGGGCGCTCGGCCGCCGGCAGCGGCGCCATGGTGAGCGGATCCGTCGGCCGCTCGACCGGCGCCGCGACCGCGCCGGGCGGAGCCTCGAGCGCGCCGCGCCGACCGCAGCCGGCGAGGACGAGCCCCGTCGCAACGAGCACCATAGAGACCGTCACCGCACGCGAGACACCCATATCCGCCCTCCGAGAACGGCGCACCTTAAGCACGAAACGGGGGGGAAGGCGAGGGGGCGGGAGGGAGGCGATCGTCGACGAAGCGCGACGGCGTGCTACCATCGCGAGACGATCGGGAGACGTGGATGACCGAGAACACGAGCCGGCCCTCTGCAGCCGAGACGAAGCGCAGGAATCGCGAGGTCGCTCGCGCCCGCCGGGTGCGCGCGGAACCGTCCACGCCGTTGGGGATGCGGCTTGCTGCGCGGTTCGCCGAGCACGGCCTGGACGAGGCGCTCCCCGACTTGCGCGGCCAGCCCGCGAGACCCGCCTCCTTGGACGACGACTGACAGCGCCAAACGAAAAAAGCGCCCAGGAGGGCGCCTCTCTCGAGCGGGTCCGCCTCACGGCGGAGGGGCCGGCTCACTTGATCTTGGTTTCCTTGAACTCGACGTGCTTCTTCGCGACGGGGTCGTACTTCTTCAAGGAGAGCTTCTCGGTCATGGTGCGGGTGTTCTTCTTCGTGA
>JARWLF010001780.1:0-11210 GCA_029853055.1 Scenedesmus sp. KT-U | reverse complement strand
GCACCATACGGCTCCTGGATCTTGATCGGGGAGATCTTGCTGCTGTCAGGCAGGGCGTACTCGGTGGTCAGACCAAAGATACAGATCTGCAAGAGGATCAAGTTGTTATGTAACACAGAAAGTAACAAACATTTGACTTACTTGGCGCTCTCTCGAGGCACACCCTTCCCTAGGAAGGTCACGCAATATTGCAGACCTTTGAAGCGTCGCTGCAGATGCAATTTGTATATATGTATATATACAATATGAACGCCTATATATGCTGCGTCAACCAGTTGTGCTGTGGTGAGCCGAGGTCCAAGTTGGTGCCTCACAACCATGACAAACATTTGAGTGGACCATATTGCAACCCTGCATTGCATAAGGCTGACTTGACCTTCGTAGGTCGAGTGAGCCTGATGCAGAGCAGGGTTCTTACGACTCAACACATGACTCGATACAATTCATAGGCAGTCAGAAACAGTTGCACTTGCAGTTGCAGTTGGGTTAACACCCATACAAATCACATAGGTCTCTTGTACAATCCAATACTTGCTACATACCTTCTTCCCCTTGACTTTCTTCACGACATATCTCTTTATCTTCTCCTTCAAGTGATGCCCACCGAAGTCAATGTTGGCTCCCAGTATTGCCTCATGAGTTGTGTTCAGTTTTTCAATGTAGCGCTTGAACGCATCCAGGCCTTTGTCCCATTCATGGTTGCCAATAGTCTGCACACATATACAATTTTGACGAGCTTGACCACTATGACAGTGGACATGCAGCTGTCCTGAGCTTTGCTTGTAAACAAATGAAGATACTGCAACAGCTGTTGCTACATTGGATTCCAACATATAAACGGTTAAATGCATAGTATGTAGCTCAGTAGTTTATGCATGTGTGCGTGATTCAGTGCATTGATACGATTCTGCCAGCAAATCAGGACTGAATCAGTATCGATACACACATACACACATATACATTACATGCCAGATATTGCGCCACAGGTACCGACGCACATACAACATACATGTACTACATTTGAATAGTACATATCATACATGTATATACATAAATATACCATCATATACATATAGCTAAGTGTAAAGCGAGGCGTGGTACCCGTCAACTCACCATTGCGTCCACACCCATCATATTCATGAATGCTGCCGGTGCGTCCATATCCGTCTTCCTGTCCCACTCAGTACCGATGAAATCATCACCGGCATTCAGCACCAGCAGATGAGGGTCACGCTTGCGCTGCTGCTTGATGTAGGACAACATGCGCGCTAAACCACCATTACAGCGACCTGCAGGAACAAGATTTGAGCAAGCAATGCAGGATGACGTCTGAACGGGGTGCGTGTGTATAACAGGAAAATCCATGATCAACGTATACCTTGCAATATGCATATCTGAATTGGGGTTCCTACGTGATGCGCATTCTGCAATGTGCAAGCGTGCATTGATCGCTGCATTGCTCCAGAAAATTGTCGGAAGCAGACACTCAGATCGTGTTGCATACCATAATACCTGATGTAGTATGACATAACAAGCACGGCACAGGGGAGATTGTGGCAGACTTGCGATGTAAAACTGCATTAGAGGTTGCAAACGCTGCAACAGCACAGCAATGCATGTTGCGAAGACAATGCATGCTGTCGTACCACTACTGCTGCTGCCACATGCATTACCTGCCTCAACATCATCTTTGGTACATAATCCACAGTAGGAGTTTTTCGTCGCCTCAACTCGCATATGCCAGTCATTGAAGTGCAAGATGGTTATCTTGGTCTTGCCGTCTGCTGTTGCATTGGCGCTGCTGTTGCTGTCATCGTCATCATGATCATTATCAGCTGAGATCAGAAGATCATCATCATCAGGCACAAAATGCCACGCTGTCTGTTGAGGTGCCGCCTTGGTGGCGGCTGCTGCTGCTGCTGCTGCTGCTGTTGTTCTGTTGCCGGGTACTACTGCTGCTGCAGTCTTATCGCGAAGTGCTACTGCTGCTGCCGCTGCTGCAGCAGCAGTTCCAGGTGGTGGAGCACCTGTAGCAGGAGCAACCAATCTTTGTTACTGATTAGCTCATTTGAGATGGCAATGCGTCTAAATATCTTCAGAAAGAGCCAGATTGTCATGCATTCAGCAAATCAGTGCAATGCACGCCTGGCAGGCAGCGCGCATGTCAGAAGCGCATTATCATGGCCTGACCTTGGCAAGCAGCAGTTGCAGCAGCAGCAGCAATGCATCATCTCAAACCCACCTAATGGTCCAGGTGCAGTTGCTGGTCTTGGCCTGGCAGGAATCTGTTTAGGAGTTCCTGCTGGTGCAACTACTGGAGGCACAGCTGCTGCAGCAGGTACAACAGCAGCAGCAGTGGTAGTAGTAGACTTAGCTGCTGCTGCTGCTGCTGCTGTAGTAGGTCTGGCAGCGGCAGCGGGGAGTGCTGCCGCTGCTGTAGCAGGGATTGCTGTTGCTGCTGCTGTCATCTCGTTGCGTGCATTTGCTGCTGGTACCGCTGCTTGGTGTGTAGCGCTGATGGGTCTGGCGGCTGCTGCTGCCGTTGCTGCTGCATTGGCAGTTGCATTGGCAACAGCAACCGCATTGCTTCTACTGCTAGCTGTGGTGGGTTCAACCAGAGGTGCATTGGCAGTAGTTGATGGCTCTACTGCAGCAGGCAGTGGCTCAGCTGCTACTGCTGCTGAACCTGGCTCTACTGCATTTGCAGTTGCATTGGCAGGGAGAACTGCTATGCTGCTGCTGCTGCTAGCAGTATTGGCTTCAGCCAAGGGTGCATTGGCATTCAGGGGAGGATCTAATGCAACTTGACGCGGCTCTGCTGCTGCTGCTGTTGTTGCTGCTGGGTCAGTAGCTTCCAACGTGCTGCCTGGCCAGTTGGCCAAGTTGACTGCCGGCTGCTCAGGAATAGCATCATCTCTGGCACCAGCAGCAGCAGCAGCGACAGCCGGTGTGGCAGCAGCAGGTGTTGCAGGGAGAGGAGTACCAGCAACCTTGAAGGCAAATGCAATACCGGGTGTTGAGTCAACTTGCAGGACTGATCTAATGCGTGGCGTTGTGGCTGCTGCTGCTGCTGCTGCTGCTGCTTTGGGAAGCTGAGGGTTGCTGGCTGTGACAGACACCAGTACACCTGCGGCAGTTGCAAGTTACATTGTCACACTTCATAATCGTGGTATCGCCTGCTTTGTCCATCACGACCGGAAGCAGCTGTGCACGAATGCATGTGAACAGGATACACGGGTGATCGTCGGTGGAGAGCGAGTCTGTGTACTTAATGCAGCTGCACGTCGAGCTGCAACAGCGCTGAGCGCAGTTCTTACCGCTCAACAGCAGCAGAACTCCGAACACTGACGCTGGACGACGTAGTCGCGCCATGATGCTTGTCTGGCGCGGTATATTCTGTACGCCGACTGATGAAACCCAGTTTGGCCGGGCAGCGCCAGTGGATTGAACGGTCTGAGAGCACCGCGTGGATGAGCTATGGTGCTTACGTAGCTACAGCTAACTGCGTAGTATGATATCAAATACAGAAGCTGTACAACGTGATCGCCAGCTCAAACATGTTGCTTGTGTGCAGGGGCTGCGCGACGCTGCGTATGCATGACAGACAGAAGTTTGCCGCCAGAACAGCACAGCGAGTACGGAGTGCTTATGTAGCACAAATTGTGAAGACAACAAATCAAACGATATACGAACCCATCAACTGCTTACCAAGAGGAATATACGTTTTGCTTGGGGTCGTTGGCTCGAGCCCGGGGGGTTATGCTTCCAGATGTCACACGTCGGTCAAAAATCCCGCCCAAAGTGTTACTTCCGCGGACAGATAACTGCCGGAGTGACACTGCGGATTGTCCAGCAAGTCCACAAAAGAAACTTCTAATGCAGATAGTCAGAATCTCGGAGTATATTCGCTCATTTGTGGGAGCCGTCGGACGGTTGCGTTGGGCACCCGTTGAGCAAATGTCGCAGAAGCCCTCCTCGATCGCCAATCAGCCCCGCAACGACGAAGCCGACTCCATCAATGAGGTTCACAGCATCACTGTACAGGTTGTAGCAAGGCATCAGCAGCGTCTGTTGAGCCCAGCGCTGCCGCCCAGCATACAGCTGTACGCGTCCTGCAGCTATGATAACGGGGTGGTTCTGCTCCTATCATCGCTGCTGATATGTGTTGATGCGTGATACCACACAGCAGATCTAGAAACCAGCTGTCTGCCCAGCAGGATCAGCAGCAGCAGCAGGAACACTACCATCTGCTGCTGCTGGGGGTTCTACTGCTGCTGCTGCTGCTGCTTTGTTCCACTTCTGTTTCAGCTCCTTATAACACTTCACCAGCCTGGTGACAAACACGTCTACCTCTTGTCTAGACCCCCCTACTGCTGCTGCTGCTGTCATGTAAGGATGAGGGTAGTGACTGATATGACAGCCATAATCCTTGAATGTTATGCCAGCAATAGTTTGCTGCTTGCCACCAGTTAACACACGGGTGCCTGACACATTCCTGCAGCAGCAGCAGCAGCAGCAGCAGTGGCAGCAATGATTCATGTTGTAGCATGTGGTTTAGCATGGTATCTGTGGTCTTGTGCTTTGTTCAATCACTGTACAAGCACTAGTGCTGCTAGACAACACTGCTGCAGTTGCTGCTGCCCAATCCTTTCTCATGTGTTATGCTCACCTCGCCCACAGCATAGAGCCAAAGAATGACACATCTGCCTTTGCTACCTTCTTACTGCTGCTGCCGCTGCTGCTGGCAGCTTGAGCAGCCTGCTGTTCACCCACATTCACACCTGCTGCTGTTGCTGCCGATGCATTGTTGGCAGCAGCAGCAGCAGCAGTAGCCAAACCATCCAACGTCATCCCCAGAGATATAGGATTCCCAGGTGTCTCTAAAACCCTCTCACCCAAGACCCCAGCAGCATCTGTCAGTTTGATTTTCAAATAATCAAACAGATCTTCCCGATCTCGTAACAACCCCACCCAGCCATCTGCCCCCAAATGTAACAGTGTTAGTAACAGGTCTAGATGTGCTGACATGGACGCTCTGCCGGGGTAGTTTTTGGCAACTGCCTGTACCAACCAATCCCTGCTGCTGCTGCTGCTGCCACCGCTGCTGCTGCTGCTGCGGAGTCTCCCGGCCGGTGCTGCTACAATAGCACCCCCCACAGGCACCATGAAATTCTTATCTGTACTTTGAACTATTGCATCTACTCGTCCCTTCCTACAAGCTGCTGTGACTGCTGCTGTCAAGGCCTTGCACTGCACCCCGTACGCATTGTTGATTATATGAGGAATGCCGTGATGATGACATAATCTGGCGACGGAGATTACGTCATCACTGGCCCTGCAGCAGCAGCAGCAGCAGCAGCATGTCTTCACTCGCACCATACACATTCTTATGGGCCCTTGCACAAGGCATGTTCGCTTATGGTGGAGTAACTTTGTTCCTGCTGCCTTGGTCACCAAAGGCATGTGGGACTTGGGTACATAAACATCAGACACGAAACAAGCTGCTGCCATGCCAAGCAAGATATATATGCCTCGCTTGTTTTTCTATGCTTTTGTGACGAAATTTACAACCATGTTTTTCCTGCTGCTAATACTCATCATCCCCACCTTGGTGCAAAGCAGCTTGTGGTCGTTACTACTGCTGCCACCTGGTCATCTCCCAGTTTGTTAATAACACGTTCAATCTCTGTCACATCTGTTACTAACATGTCACCCTGTCTCTGTAGTTCCACAACAACAGGGATCAGGTTAGCGGCTGTGATGGCTTTCAAACAGGTTTTCTGATCTATGCGGCTCCAGATCACATAACGGGGTAGGACTCTCTGCTGCTGCTGCTGCTGCTGCTGAATTCTGGCATGAGACAATTGTTGTCCTTGCTGCTGCTGCTGCTGCTGCTGACTGGGATCCTGATCAGAAGCAGTGGCAGCAGCATCACTCTTTCTGACTGCTGCCGGTGCTGCTGCTGCTGCCAGCAGCACGAGTGTCAGCGTCATTCCAGTTGCACAAGGCAGCACAAGCGGCAAGGACAAATCCACCAGACCAGCCAGCCTCAATGCATCTCCGGCTAAGTGTGCTGTCAGCTTAGCTAACAATGACGAACCTGAAAAATAACAAAACACACACACAACCGTTATCTATCATTGACAACTCTATATCACTTTCTGACCAAAACACAAAAAACCAACATCTGTTTATTATACACATAAACAGCAACATTCATCAAATACTAAAAACGGAGATGTTATCCAATATCTGTTAACACCAACCTGCTGCTTTGGGTTGTTCTGCTGCGATGTCTCCGCTACGTCCAATGCCATGTGCCAGTCTGTGATGCCTTCTAGCCACCAACGGACAGACAACTCGACCTTCTCGCTCACCCAGACCCACTTGACCGGGGAACGTGTTGCTGTCCATCAGTGCAGCATCCTGGGGGGATTTGATACAGCAGCACATTCATTGATTGTCACCGGGACAAAGTTGTATACGCAGAGTATGTAACATGTGCAAAAGACAGAGTTGACATGCAAGCAAGCAGCTGTGCTGCAAAACATGCACTGGGGCCGCCACCCAAAGCCGTGTCATCGACAACATATAACAGGCGTGTTATTTTCGCAAACAAGTACATTTAGGGATTCAATGCTTGGGATCGTAACTGAAAGAACTTGAGAAATGTGAAACTCATGCCTCAATGTTGTTGCAAGCTGTCAATGCACACGACAGTCTATTGGCAGCGCATTATTGGCAACAATGTCAAAGCCTGGATAAAACGTTCAACAAGAAATTATCCCACAAAGTACTGCAGACCCTGTGAACAATCTATTTCAAAAGCAAGCTTGCATGCAACACTGTGCATTTCAATCATAATAGTGACAATTGAAACTGGTTAAAAAAGCTCTTCACCTCACCTGTATCAGCATTTCTATGGTTGCTTCATCCCATCCACTCTGTGGCAGCCTCTTGTTGCTCAACAGCGACTTGATCATCTTATGCCTGGCTGACAAGGCTGCACCGCCTTGGCTGATGTAACTGGCGGATACCAGATTGCTAGCTAGAGATAAGTTATCAGCATCCATCGCGATTTGAATTCTTTGCTGTTGTGTCTGTGTTGCTAGAACTACTGCTTGCTTTGCTTATGCAGCACCACCTTGACTGATGTCCTGATTGCTGCTAAACATCATATTAACATATTACTAGCTAGGCATGAGTTATCAGCATTCAATGTGCTGTTCTTGCTGTTCTTGCTTGTGGTGATTTGACGTGAATTTGTGAGTGCCGTGTAGCAGTAGATGATACCCGTCTGCAGCATTACAAAGGCTGCAACATATTCTGCCCAACGGTGGGTTGCGATTACTGCGAAGAGGTTGTGGCTCTTACTAGCTAGCCCTGTAGCTATAGCCCTGCTGCGTGATTACTGTTGTTTTGCTGAACCTTCTGCAGACTGTTTAGTGCTGGTGGTTTTGTTGTTTGTATGTTCAGCTGTCAACCAAGTCACTATTTTGGGATACAAGCTGATTGACCAGTATAGAGACCACAACAAAGCAACCTGCAGGAACAGATACAAGAAATCTTGTCGAATACATGCCAGAATGATTATAGTTCCGCAGAACAAGCAATCCAAGTAGCTTGCAGGTTGACTGACTAGATATTACGATAACTACAGGTTGGCATATAGTGCTGTATCTGCTGGCTATTGCCAGCTTTTCACTGATACAAAGAATACAACAACATGCTTCGTTGAGCTAACAAAGAGAGAGAGAGACAGCTGCTGTTGTATGCTACTGCAGCTTACAACCTCCTTGTTGGTAGAATGCAGCATGACGCTATGGCAGAACTAGACCCTGCACCCCAATGAATGCAATTCATGCATGCATGAAGCCCAATCCATAGTGTCAATTATCACAGTAGCAGTGACTGCTGTAGTTTACCGCCAATCAGTGCTCACCAGTACAGCTATGACCACAGCCGCCACCACTGGCAGGGCGTCTCTGGGGATACTGCCAAACACAAACTCCGCAAGAACTGCACAACACATGACATACATTATGATTATACGGCTTACACATACTGAATCTGCTGGATATGTTTGAATTGCAGGAGACCTGTCAACAAGCAGGACTATTGTTACGCAGAAGAGTTGATTGCAGAAGAGATAGTTGCCCTGCAAGATGGCACGACTGGGAGCTTGTAGCACAGCTGTTGAGTGGACAAATGACAACGGGTAGTACTAAACAACAAAGGCGCAACACACGGGTTCCTACTCAATAAGCATTGCTTGCCAACCTGCAGAATCATGGTTATCATTTTCAACCACCAGCTTCTCACCTATATCGTAGATAATCTTATCTACTCCTGCAGCTGGTCCGTCTCTGTGAACACTCCGCCTGAAAGCACTTACTAACACCACAGGATCTTGAAAACCCTGCAGGATGATAAGTTTTGATCAAACTCATATGCAATTTCTTCTGCCGCTAGCTAGCTTCTAAGTAGCTAGCTCATGGCTTCATGCTTGTGCAGTCGTCAGCCAACTTGGGTCACAATGGAGGCATCTCTCTGCAGGCAACTAGCTGTAGCTACTTGGCTATTGATGGTATACATCTCACATCTGCTGTGGAAACAACTACTAAGAGTATGGAACGCCTTGTGTGTGAAGCATGGCTGGCACATGTTGCCACTGTAGGTGGTGGAATGTGCCAAAGACAGCAAGTAGGCTTATTGACAGCATGTTTCGGAGTAGTGATGTTGGGCGCAGTAGCAGCATAGATGTACCTGCACAGTGCCCTGATCGTCAGTGCGGAACTCAAGCTTCTCACAGTCTAGAAGACGCCTGAAGGATGATATGTACATGATACAGCAGCATTCAGAATGTGCAACGGTTGCACTTGGCCCCATCGTGCCCTGTGGAAACATAGCATGGGTGCGAGCAAATACAGATATAGGGACAGATATTATACACCAGGTGATGTTGCACACGTATACAAACGTGTTTGAGAAGTTTGTTTACCCCAACGCACCTTCCAAGCCTGCGTGTCAAGCTGCCCTCAGGTTTGTCCTTGTGAACTGCCCCGTCAACAAGCTGAAACTTGATGGTGGCTGGGATCTGCAAATGGTTATTCCGGCGTACGATACACCGATACAGGTTATGAGTTGTGTTCTGGATGACACGTTATCGCGGTTACGGGCCTGAAGCATGCAAGCTGCTTGTACTCTGCTGCAGTGTAGGATTGGGCCAGTCAGCAGCGTGGCTGCTATCACGCAACAGCCTGCGGTCTGCAACAGCGCTACCATACTTTATCATATTATGTCAGCTCAAAGGAAGCTGCGCAAGGGGTTCAGCGACTCACAGTTGCGGGCCAGGACAGTCTGACTTCGTAACCAGTGTTGGGCTGCAAACCTGCCAGTCTGTAGGACCTAACCGCTGTGTCCAGCTCAAGCAGTTCAGCCTTGACGTGTTTAAAGGGCTCAAGAGTGGTGATGTCACCAAAGACACAAGGCAGTAGGAGGAAGTAAATAGCAGTGCTCAGACGCATCTCATGTCAAAGGCAGCAGCAGTGCTTGTGCGACGCCAGTGACACCGTTGGCCTGATGAACGGGTGTGTATGTCTTCAACAACATGCAATCTGAATTGACTCAGGTCACGAGGCACAGATGGTATCTTCTGCAGCAGACGACCGGTACTCTGGTAGATGTACAGGGTGTCATGTGGTCGTTTGTGTACAGGGCTTCGTGTCATCTGGAAAGGAATTTGGAGTGAGCAGGGAACTATGAGACTCTATAACCCAGCAGTTTAAGTTTTCACATCATGAGACAGACAGCATCGGCACCTGTCTACATCCATTCGGAACTGCTGCGTCACTTCTTCCGCGTGCAGTGCACAATGAAATGCTGCTTGATGTCTTCAATCACTTCTTGTGACTAGCTGCAACACCTGTGCTTGCCCCTGCTGCGCCATACCTGACATTCACACAGCAGTAGGAGCACTGGATGGCCTTGAAGCTCGAAAGCTGCGCATGGGACGAGCGTGATCCGGTTGCAGATGCATCTAAAGTCGTTGAACACCTACGCAGCAATGGAACGATCGACGCTACTTACAGGAAGGTGGGGGATTGCCTTATACCTACAAACCTGCGCCTGCCCTTCTTACTGCAACAGCGATAGCAACTGCTGATAGTGCAATCAGCACACGCCATTCTGAACCCCTGGACTGCTTAACCAGTCAGAATTTTTGTATGAGTAAACAAACAGGCTCTGTTGTGGGTGTTGCTGCAGGTCCTGAGCGCGTTGCAGCAGAATGTGAGTGCCTGGTTGATAGTTGGTTGCAGGGGGAAGTTGAGCAGCATAACACCACAGCACGCTCAACCTAATCAGCAATATGAAAGAACAGATTCCAGATTGAAACCTGGAAGCTTGAGCTGCTAGAGTTGTCGCTGTTTGTGTATGGGCCTTGCAGGTCAAGCCTGTCCTGCAACTTCCTGCAGGTCAAACTTGCCCTGCAGGAAGTTGCCAACTTTGCTAACATCAGTACCGGCGGTGATCACGCATCATCGCTCGTCACTGTCCTGCAGGACGTGTTTGTGGCTCAGCTGAACGACCTACTCCAGCAGCAGGGTCTCCTGCAGGATGGCATGACCTATTCTGAGCAGGAGAGGAAAACAAAGGCAAAGGAGTTTGCAGCGGCAAATGAGTAAGTGTACAAGTTCATCTACTGGACACTTCCAAGCTGTGTGGCAGCCATGTGTGCCTGCTCACTGCAGCTGGCTGTGTGGTATACTAGTGGAAAGATCAAGCATATCTAGGCAGACACATACTGCTCTTTGATTTTATATGCATGGCAGTGGCCTGATCTGCCATACATAAACATATTGCCTTGGTTTTTGCCCCTCATGCACCGTCTGTCTTCAAAATATTTTTGCAAACTAGTATCACCTTGCTGTTGCTGTTGTTTGTTTGGTCGTTGTGCTGTTGTGCAGCAAGCAGATTCTGGATTTAGCTCGCAGTGCCATTTGGTCCATTCTCACAGATGAATCTGAAGCAGGAGTGGCAGCAGACAACAGACTGGTGGTACATGAAGCGTTAGTGACAATGTTACAGCAAGAAGAGGTGCAGACACAACTTAGGTTTCAGCAGCTGCAGCAGCAGGAGCTAGAAGAGCAGCAGCGGCAGCAGCAGCCGTCGATACCACAATGATACACACCAGGTTGAGGGGCAGTATG
>JARWLF010001776.1:0-11514 GCA_029853055.1 Scenedesmus sp. KT-U | reverse complement strand
ACCTTGCCATGGTCAGCAGTAGGCCCAAGGTCTGCATCGGTCTCAACTGCCTTGATCACTCCTCGCGCTGCAACTTCCCCTGGTTCGTTGTTCCTGTGGTGCTGTGCCATCAGTGTGGTCGCCTGTGTGGCCTGCAACATTCTCCTGATGAACCCCCTCGTCCTCAACCTGTGGCTCCTCCTGCTCCGCAAGTGTAGGCCTATCTGCTGCTGCTTCTGTCTCTCCTGTTCCCTTATCCCTCACCCTCGTCGTTGTCTGTGGGTTACAAAAGCAGAACACGTACATGGTTGTTCAAAGGTGTACTGTACAGAACGCTGCTCCCAATACATACACATGCCTAGCTTCGATGCTGACGACCAATTGGTCGAGTGTCAAACCACACAGAAGTGACAATACAAACTGCATGCTTACCCTCTGGTGTGTTTCTCATGTTGCCCATCTTGCCCCTCAGCTTTGCCTCGACCTGGTCTGCAGTCCATGCTTCACTCAGTTGCTTCTTTGCGTCATCCCTGTGCTTCTTGTTGGCAAGAGCTGTCTGGTTGAGCTTTGTCTGTGCTGCTGCCGTCTCTTCCAGCCAATTGGTTCTCTGCAATGATAAGTAGTAGACAATGAAGCAGTTGCTTGCTGAATACGTCAGCGCAGGGACGATAGATGGGCCAAGAGCACTCTATTGAAGCAGAGTGTGCTTACGTGTGTGCTTACATGTGTGCTTCCAAGCTATTGTATTACAACGTCACCTCATTGCGCCTGCTCTCCACTGACATCGCAACAGGCAGCGTTTGCTGGTGTGCTGACAACCCACCTCGAGAACATCATATGATGGTGCACCTCCCTTGGACTACTGACAGAGCAGCTTGCGGATCTGTATTGACAGCCAGACAGAGGTCAGTACCTGTGCTGATAAATGACGGATCAGTCCCTGTCTATAGCTCCTTGCCCCATGCCATGTTATTTTATGAGCGGTGTGTTCTACTGCAATCACCTGAACCGAGCGCATCTGCTGTCTATTTGATGCTGTCTCTTCATATAACGTCAATGATGTACTTCTGTTGTACCTGCATGACAGTGCATGCTCAGGGTCGGAGGTGATTGTCATGACGACTAGACGGCAACATACCTGGCTGATATGGCACTACAGCACATCTCAAGCACACTCTCTACCACAGCAGGGACAGCATGCGGCTCAAGAACCAATACACATACCTGCAGGTCACTGAAGCTGAGCTCCTGCTATTCAAAGCTGCCAGGAACAACCAGAAAGCTTATTGAAAGGCAGCTCGTAAGGATTGGTGCTGCAAGCTGCCAAAGCAGCCCTGCTGATGGCATTGCTGACATGCTGGTTGCCCGGCCTCACAAGCAGTGCTCTGTTGAAGATACCATTACTGTAGTACTGCATCTCGTGCGACTATCAACGTCATAACTCTCCGCCCTCATGGGGATCAAGATGCAGGACTTGTGATCACTGAGCAGGACGCAACAGCAGCTGTCGACCCTGCGGGAAGCTGTCAAAGCAAGACGCAAACAACGGCTGTACTTGCTCCGGGTTCGTATCTCTTGTGACCACTGCGTCATGCACAACAATGCCGCATCAGCTTACCGATCAACTGCAGGGAGCTCTGCTCCTGGCGTACCCAGTGCAGGGAGCAGATACACTGCTAACCGTGTTGCTAACCGTTTGCAGAATGACTAGCTTCCTGAAGCAAAAGCGAGATCAACCATACACATCGCTGCTGCGGTTCTGCCCAACCAGTTAGCCTCACCAACAAGCGGTAGAGCTGTGACAGATGTCTAGTTGCATCCGCAATGCTTGAGTTACTCTTGTCAGATAGATTACTGCGACAAGTAAGTCATCACGATGAGTTGTAGGTGCTCAGGTCTGTACGAGCCCATATGCTGACCATGGCCAGCAGGTTTGGACCTGCAGGAAACCGTTTTGACCATTGTATATTGACTTTGCGGCCTCGTCCACGCCATGAACTGGACGGATTGAGCAATAACAGCACTTTGATGTATAAGTTGGACGTAGAACAGCTGTAAACTTTACGGGGCGTATAGGTTATGCACTGTAATGTGGTTTATGTGACGTTTACATTATGTTACACGGTATGTAAGTATGTAAAGCCAGTGCTAGGTTTACATGACTGTAAACAGCTCATAAAGTCAAATTTGTGACTTTACAGACGTGTAAGCTACATGTAAAGTTGCCCCGGCGTCGGTAGGGCTCATGAGACAATGTTTGTCTGATATCGGTTGCCAGCGATGCATACCTCCTTGCCAACTTGCACTGCTGGCAGCTGCCTTGTCGATTATGCTGCTAGTAACACATCATGTTAAAGGTTCACGGTGAACCGCCAACATGCATGGATCAAAACACTCCTGCCCAAGCTGCCCCATATACCTGTCATACATCCTACACTAGCAGACCTCTTCGGCTCTACTAACATTGTTTGCCATGGCCAGACATGGCCACCATGTGCAGCACAGCACAGGTTCAGAGAGACACATAGAGATCGAAAATGAGTTTGTTACATTGTGGGGCAGGGTGCATGAGCTGTAGGTCAATTCTTGATATGTACTGGGCAAAGCAGCACCCCCCGTCACAGGGCCCCAAACATGGGCAGCTATCAATGTCGAGCATCACATGACTGCGGCCAGCGCACAGGCTGGGTCACCATGACCCCACCGGCAACCGCCAACATGCGCGTTGCAGAACTTCCAAGTCAACCATACTTTTGCTATAGGTTACTCTGTTGCATAGATGATCTGCATCTGTTCAAAATGATAGGCACGGTGCCTACCGGTAGCAGTTCTGACAATAAACCTGACCTTGTGAATGTGAGTCACCAATATGTATCCACAGCTCTAAACACACCCGTATGTACAGCAGGGCTGAGCGTAAAGCACCATTACATGTTGCAGTAACTTGCCCTGTTTGCTGGTTCGCATCAGCAATGCACAGGGGGTGCTCGGGCCAGCTGCAGCCAATGAAATACCAGTACCATCGTTTGCTTGCAAGACTGCACTTGACAGCACGTCTCAAAAACCCAACGCGGTGGCCTAGACTACCAAACATCCCATTGACTAACCCCTCCTTGACGTCAGATACAATCATGCACAGGTAGCTGACACTGCTTGATATATATGAGCAGCGTCCAAACTGCTTGATCAGCATAGGGTGTAATTGCATGTCACAGCTCACAGCGACAATACGACGGTGACGGTGGCAACCCCTTCAGCGCCTCAGATGTCAGCACATCATGAAGAAGACTACAACATACAAGCCCTGCTTGCCTGAAGGACATTCATCTGGGCTAGTAGCTGCGCAGCGGCATTCATATACATTCTCAAGCTGTATATAGGGCTCCTGCTCAAGCTGGCTGGACACAGATGGCATCCAGGACAACTGCTGTCGCAGCACTGGACTTATACGGGTGCACTCGTCTGGAACTGTATGTTGTTGCCCGTTTGCTGATAGTGTTGAGCAGCCTCATAACCAAAGTCCTTACCCAACACAATGATGAGCGCAAAGTTGACCAAACCCAATAGGACTAAGCCAGCAGAGGCGGCGTTGACAGCATCCTGTTCAACATCTCTGATGTTGACGGCACCGATGGTGATCTGTGTGATGAACTGCAGGCAGCAAAGCACAGCATGTCTTATCTGCAGTAGGAGCATCTGTCGAGTCTGCATGCGACAGTAAGGATGCCACTTGCTAAGTGGACAGAAGTGATGTCATCAGGTATTGGGAACCCCACCCACCTCATGTGCACTCCACATAACACACTGTGTTGCCAGCACAAAGAATGCCAGAAAAACCATCCGTCCCCGCCTACGAGCATGAGAATGACAAGCTGGGTTGGACCTCCACGACCACATCTCAACACCAGGTGTTTCCATGTTCACGCAGGGTGACTTTACTCAGGATGAACTGCTATGGCCTAGTGAATGCTAGATCTTACTATGAGTAAACAGCCTGACAGGTGAGGTGCCAAAGGTACACAAGTCACCGTGGAACTGAGAACAGGATGATGGATGCAAGAGGCCTGGTTCTATTTAGCAAGATCAAGCTGTTTGTACAGTGTAGCACGTCACGGCGTCTACCTACTTGAATGCTTCAGCGATGAAACAGCAGATGAAGAGGGAGACCAGAAGGGCGAATTCAAACCAGATTGACCACCACTCCCACTGCGAATAGTTAGATGAGCAGCTTGAGCAGTATGCAGGCCATCTTTGATACATACAAGCGAGTGATTTGGCACGCTAAGCTGCTGGTCAGGGGATCTCCAACCCTGGGGCTGAGTGTCTGCTTGCTGACATGGACAGGTGCAGGATATGGGCGGCAGGCAGACTGCGCTTTGCGAATGGACATGTGAAAAGCTTTTTCACTATACTGTATACAGCTGTGACAATTGCCCCGGCCATGCTCATAGTCGGATAACTTCTGACGAGGCTGAAAGCCAACATAGCGTACAATAGTCAGATGTACTGCCATGCCACAACTTCTCACCTGATATGCTTTGGCGCAGTATTCATATGAGTTAGCTTTCTGACAGCTGTATGTTGCAGCGCCAACTCCACCGAGGGCAATTATCCACACGAGCATCCCGAAGATGATTACCACCAAGCCCACTGGATGTATGGCCAGTTTAGCCATCTTGTTACAAAGGAATTACTCACTTATGAGCAAGTTCTTTTCTTGACTATGCTTAGAGGCCAGTCAATGCTTCAGAGAATGTAACTACCCAGACTTTGAAGGACTGGTTGCTTTTGAGCGTTTATGCTATTAGAATATCTTGCCGAGACTATTGTTGTTGTCCTGTACGCACAGCCTGGGCATATAAAGGCAGGGAGAGCTTTCCTCATCCTGTTATATCATGAAGGTATTGCGTGACACAACCAACGCAGTCCTAAAACATCACGGTGTGCAGTCGCATATCTCTTACAATAAGGTTAGCGCGCCGGCCACCACTGCTACTCCCCTCTGCCGTGCGATTGTGTTGGCAGGAATTTGAATCCGCGAAGCAGTCACATCCAAACAACAACGCCGTCCAAAGTTTTATAGGTTGCAAAATGTCTCTCAAAGCAAACAATCCGCGTAGTAGGCTTTGGAGCCGGCCTGTCGGCCACTGCACTGCCTCACATCAGGGCATGTCCCACTCTTCTGCAGCACCCTGATCACTACCAGTCTGAACTGGCTATGGCCGCAAACAATGCCCTGCCAGCCGCAATTGTACGGTTAGAAGACCATGTGGTTCATAGGATTGCCGCTGGGGAGGTTGTGCAGCGTCCTGCTTCTGCCCTCAAGGAGATGCTGGAGAATTCCCTGGATGCTGGTGCCAAGCACATAACAGTGATTATCAAGGAAGGAGGGCTCAAGTATCTTCACATCCAAGATGATGGATGTGGCGTGCGACTGGAAGATCTGCCTATTCTCTGCCAGAGACATACTACATCCAAGCTGCGTGCTTTTGAGGACTTGGACACCATAAGCACTCTGGGGTTCCGTGGGGAGGCACTGGCCAGCATCAGTTTTGTAGCGCATGTTACAGTGACCACCATGACGGCTAACATGCAGCATGGTTACAGAGTCAAGTATGCTGATGGAGAGATGCTGCCTCCAGGACCCAAACCCACTGCAGCTGTTCCGGGTACCAGTATCATTGTGGAGGTAAGCATAGTGGGCCCCTGTACTGGGTGCTTGCCTTGACGTGCAAGTTTCAACAAAGCTAGCAGGATATCCTGTTTCAGTAGCTGTAGCAATGCTCACATGGATCTGTGCACAAAGTCGACAGCTTGCATATCCATCACAAGGGAAGGTAAACCCCAGAACCAACAGTATCCTGCTTAGGTGACTGGGTTGTACCGACCATGGGCAGCCAGCTGAGAGTGACATGATCTGCAACTGTGATGACCTTGACACCGTTGCATTTGACAACTTCCTTTCTGAGATCCGATCTCCTAGTCGGCAGCACCATCAAGTTGCCAGTAGCGACAGAGGACCTTTCAATACAGCTCAGGTGGGCCTGATACTGTCATGCAGGACATGTTCTACAACATGTTACCCAGGCGCAAAGCCTTCAGACCCGGTCCAGAGGAGCATAACCTGTGCCTGGAAGTCCTGCAGAAGTACGCCATCTTCAAGGCAGGGAGCACGGGTTTTACACTCAAACGGCAGGGTGAAGCACGGTCAGATCTGCACACCTTGCCTAAAGCATCTCGCCTGGATGTCATTCGCAACCTGTTTGGGCCTGACCTAGCAGGCAACTTGCTACCACTACAGCTGACAGCTGGGACAGGGGATGTCAGTGACTCTGTTCCACTGGATGGACCCATGGGATTCTCAGCAGACGCCTACATCAGCAGCTTGACCTACACAGGCCGCAAGTCAGTGCTGATATTGTTTATCAATGGCAGGCCAGTTGATCAAGGTCAGCTCAAGCGGGCCATTGAAGCTGTGTATGTAGCACTCAATCCCAAAGCCAGCAAGCCCTGGGCGTTCCTGGATCTGAAGCTTCCACCTCGGCATGTGGAAGTTAATGTCCACCCCACCAAGAAGGAAGTGGGTTTCCTGCATCAGCAGGAAGTCATCAGTGCCATCTGCAGTAAAGTGGAGCAGGTCCTTTTGGGGTCCATGAGCAGCAGATCCTTCACTGTCAATCGTGTATCCACTCTGGCAGGGCAGACAGCAACTGTACCAGGCCCTGCAGCTGCAGCTGCTGCCGAAGTAGAGGACCCAGCACAGCAGCAAGCAGCAGCAGAAGTGCCCAAGGTTGGTAAGGATATCGCAGGCACGCAGGCAGCAGCTGAGAAACAGACCAGACAGCAGCAGCAGCCCACTCAGCAGCCATCCAGGCCTGAGTCTGCAGGAACTCAGAAAGGTCCATCACAGCCAACCCAGCCTTATTACCGACCAGAGAAGCTGGTAAGGACAGACCACAGGTCACAAACCCTGGACGGTTTTCTGGTCACACAGGCCTCAGCAGCAGCTGTTGCCTCAGCGTCAGCAGCTCTACCACGGCGCAAGTCATCCGCTGCTGCCAGGAAAGGCACAGGTGCCAACGCTACTGTTGCTAACGATGGTCAAGCACAGTCAGGGCAGCTGTTGAGCAATGCAGACATGCATTTGCAAGCTGCAGCTGCCGAGGAAGCAGCTGCTGCAGAAGAGTTGGCAGCACAGCAAGCAGACAGTGCTGAGCAGCAACAGCAGCAGTTGCTGTTCCTGCGTGCAGCCAGGCAGCCCAAGTTGCCACCTGTTGTTACTCAGCTGACCAGTGTAAACGAACTGCTCAGTGAGGTGCAGTCTGCGACTCATGCTGAGCTGGAGCAGCTGTTTAGGAGCCACACATGGGTCGGCATGGTAAGCATGGATATGTGAGCAGATAATATCAACACTCATTTCAATTGCATGGCATGTTCTGTTGGGTTCTATAAGAATTCCAAAGCTTGGTGCATAGCATCATGTCAGCATACTTGCCATATGGATTGCTGGGATGTTGGGCTTGGAGTACTGGAGCTGCAGCCCGCATGCATGCATCCATGCGGGGCATGCCGACTGCCCATGCAGGGTGATCCACCCTTGATAATATTGCTATTTCCCCCGTACAGGCTGATGACCGTTTGGCTCTCCTGCAGCACAACACCCGGCTGTACTTGGTCGATGTATCAGCCCTCACCTGTGACCTGTTCTATCAACTATGTCTCACTCGTTGGGAGTCGTGCAGCGTGATGCAGCTGGCAGAACCCTTACCTGTCAGACAGCTCATGAAAGCTGCACTCCAATTGGAGGAAGCAGCAGGCCGCTGGCAGGTAGAATCATCAGGGCTGGACAGCACTGATTCTGCTTTGGCTTGATGGATCATGGCTTGATGCTGTTGATATAAGCAACATAGACAGCATCGCCCTGGCACTGAAGTCTATGTGCCATGGCTATGTTGTTGAGTTCTGCTCTTATGTGCACAGTCTTGTCTGGTTGTTGCTGCTTGCAGCCAGAGCCAGGGGGCAACAGAGAAGAGTTGTGTGAGCTTGTGGAGGCGCTGCTCACCCAGAAAGCAGAAATGCTACAGGAGTATGTTGGCATCACCTTCTTTGGAAATTCAGCAGCAACTTCACAGCAACAGCAGCAGCAACAGCAGCTTCAAGAGGCGCCAGCTGGGTTGTACTTGACAGGGCTTCCACAGCTGTTAGATGGCTACGTGCCAGACTTGAGTTGCTTGCCACAGCTCATCCTGCAGCTGGCACGTGACGTTGATTGGGAGACTGAGAAGGGATGCTTCAAGACTCTTGCTGCAGTCATAGGCGACTTCTATGCTGTGAAGCCCTTACTGAACAAACCCGCTGCCTCCCAGGGTACAGCAGTTTCAGCCAAAGCGGGAACAGCAGCAGATCATGGGCTGCTAGCAGGTCATAGAGATCAACAGCAGCGAGAGTGGCTGCTGCGGCATGTTGTGATGCCAGCAATCAAGTTTATGCTGAAGCCACCTCAGGCCAGGGCCAGGGATGGCACTGTGTTGCTGCTTACATCTATGGAGAAGCTTTACAGAGTTTTTGAGAGATGTGGCTGGTAACTGCATGATAAAACATGAGCGTTTCATGGCAGTTGATGAAATTCATGACACGCTTTGGCAATCCAGCTTGTGTGGGTTGCTAGTAGATTCCTGTTTGTGGACATGTGAAAGTGTCCAGGTCAATATTCACCATATATATATGACTAGTCATCAGCCATAGCAGTACTGCCATTGTTTACCATCTATGCACAGAAGCTTGCACAGTTTGTGAAGTATAGGAGGGTTGTATGCTAGAAGTACTGCACGAGTAGATACCCTCTGCATTATGTTGTGCTTGAATATCATGTGTCCAGCATGTGCATCGCATGCCTGCAGAAAGGTACATCTTTAATCGTTGTTACCACGTTACAAACAGCTGCTGAAACACTGCAGCACTCCCCTGTACAAAGCACAGTCTGCATCTTGTGCACGGTAACTCATATAGAATGCCCAATACTCTATCTCGAAGTGGTTGCCAGCACTGGCAGGTCCTGAAAGCACAGATGCAACATGACATGGGACAGTGACAGCACTACCCGTCTTCAAGAACAACGTGCAGAGCCTGAAAATTTGCGTGAAGTGATAAGTCATCACTGACATTGTTGGGAGAACCTGCCACAACGCCATTGTGTACATGCTTCTTGCACAACAAAGAACCACCCCTTACACCCAGCACAACAATTGTGGACCTTGGGCCTGCTAAGTGATATGTGCTGCGGTGCACAGCATCACTGTCACCGTTTTGAGCCCTGCCATCATGGCATCACGGTTGCTGTGCTGTTACAGCTTGTCAATGCTGCAGTTGAACGCTGGCTTGGCAGGACACTCGCATGTTGATTATGAACCTGTTCACAATGAACCTGTTCACAATGCATCACAAGGCAGAAGATTAGGGTTGTAAGGTGCATTGAAGCTCAGAGCAGTGATGAACTGATAGGTCGCGCCGGTGCTTGATTGACAGCATATGGCGGCAACTACTGCACCAGGCAGTACACATGCTGCTCTCTGAATCAACAACATCATGTTACGTCGCTGCAGTCCCACGTCAGACTTACCTTGTCAGAGAGAAATCATTGGCAATGATGGCATAGCTTCCTCTGCTCCTAATCAGTACGTCAACGCAACAACCCTTGAAATGTAGTGTTCACTACTCCGTGCTCAGTGCTGCTGCTAATCTGCAAGCTATGGAAAAGCTGAGATTGTGTCTCCAGGCCAACATTCTTGGTGTTGCCGCTGTGCTGCTGACCACAATCGTTTGGCCTCATCTCAGCTGCATACTTGCTGCACGCAGAGATGCCTGCGGTCTATGCTGCCATGCCAGCGAGCATGCTCCAGCAATCGAGCTTCGGCAGCTGCCAAAACACCTTCAAGAGCGCTGAATCCACAGTAAGCATAAGTTATGCTGCTGACGCCTCCATTGTGGCAGCTGCAAGCTGTCCTGCCAGACTGCTTCATGGCCACTGCCTAGGCACACCCTGAGAAAGCTGATGGTGGGGTCATGATGACTGAAGCTCCTGTTGCAGCTGCTGGTACAGATCTGGACAATGCTCTGCCAGCTGTTGCTTCAAATCTCTGCAGGAAGTAAGCGCTTTTGCAATCACATGTGTGTGGGTGTGTCGTTGTATTGTCACCCAAGACCATATAGGCCTTGCATCATCAGTGCACACATGCCCCACCATGATAATGTCCTGCTCACATTGTGCACAGGCTTACCGAATACAAGAATAAGTGAGGTCCAAATCCTGCCTTATTTGCAGCAGCTGCTTTACAGCTGCGTCGCTGGCTTCAATCTGCTGTGCTAGCTGCTGCTTTGCTGCTGTGTTCGAGTCACGTAGAGCAATTCTCGCTGCCTTCAATTGTTTGAGTCTGCAGTCGACATCAAAGTGGTAGTTCATAGCCATGTGACAACAGTCCCACGAACTCCAGCATGCACTGCAGGCTCCTTACTCACGTGCTTGCTTGTGCTGCCTTGATCAGGTAAAGGTCTGGCTTGGACACCAGGCTTCGGAGGGCTTCAACCATTGCTTGCGGCAGTCTGGCTGAGTCTGGTGCTTCAGACATCGCAAATAGCCGTATACTACTGTAGACCGTACACAAAAGCGCTTCACTGTTTGCTGCCCAGCAGGGATGGGCCTGCGGGATGAAAGACACAGTCTCAGTGCAATTGATGGCAGCAAACCACAATCGCAGACCAATTGAAGTCTGTTTCATGCGTTGTGTGGGCTTCAAGTTCCGAACGAAGGAAGCAGTGTGCAGCGATTGCTCTTCTAACGATATGTTGCAACCGTTGAAGTACGGTTGCACGCTGAACTCAATGCAGGGGGCTCGGGATGTAGTGGGCTCAAAAGACATAGTACTGTGCCGATCAGGTCTGTCTGCGCACAAGTTGAGTAGCTACAGCAGTTGCTGCAGACGATGCTGAGACACTAGGCGAAAAGATGCCGCGGCAAGAGGAACTTGCCGTGCTAGAAGCACTATCCAGATTGGATCACAAAAGGCTGCACCATCGGAACTCTGGGCCGGCCAGCAGCTGCCGCTGTATTGTTTTTTTAGTGTGCTTGCTGCTGCAGCCTGTGCACAGTGCTCATGTACAAGTCAGCAGATCTATGCGGGACCACATGAGACGGGTGAGGTTGGGTTACACATACGCCTAAAGAGTCTTGAACTTGCCGCTTCACCAGTAGCAGTGGGCAACTGCTCAAAGTCCCTTCAGCAGGAATGTCATCCCACACTTTGATGGCTCTCTAGTGACAATGTGCATGCAATACAGCTACCTCAGTCGAAGATCATGCTCATAGCTGGAACCCAGATGGCTGCCATACATGTCTGCTGTCTTCCAGTTTGCGGCCCAGATACCCCTGGGCACAGATTACCTAGGGCAGCTATCTGATCAGCAGCGAACAGCCTGGTCTCATGACATTGGCTACACAATAAACGAAACGTTGCAAGCACTGACAGAAGTGAAGACAGA
>JARWLF010001773.1:0-11286 GCA_029853055.1 Scenedesmus sp. KT-U | reverse complement strand
TAAAGTTGAAGGTCGCAAGCAATTGCGATCCCATCTGCTGAGAAGAAGATACCTGGTTCCTCCAAGATGCTAGCAAGCAGCTCAGATTACAGTTGAGGTTACAGTTACCTGAAACCTCCTTCAGAAATTCTTGAAGACACCCAGGCTGTAAATGGCATGCTGCTGCTGTTGCAGCAACGCAGCACAACAGCATACGCCATACAGCAGGCCATACCGAATCACAAACTGGGCGAGTAGAATGTCCAGAGTCGACAGTCACCGAGTTGTGCTGCCCTCAAGCAGGTTCTCCAACAATACCATTATCATCAACACACAGTACACAGTACTAACCAACATGAGTCCGTATATCTCAGACTTGCACTGCTGCTACGGCCCCACCAGCCCTACTGCTCTGAACAGACGAGGGATACTTCCTGTGCAGGAGTCCACCATAGTATTGTGAGTAGTCAACTTTCTGCTCACATGCTGAAGTAGCACCACAGCCAGGGCCACTGCCACAAACACTGCTCCTCATTGCTAGAATTCTTACCAACCCTGCCAGACTGCTCCATGCCGATGTCGGCCGACTGCTGCCTGAGCTGTCACCAGCTGCTCCCTGCCAGCTACCCGGCGATTTCCTGCCTGATGCACACATGCCAGCTGCTGCACTGTTACTGTCTCCTTTGCACAATCCACAACGCTGCTTTGCAAGTATGGATGCTTGGCCACAAACCACCTGCAACATCTTGATTGCGCAGTAACAGCACCACCTACAGCTAGCTAACTAGCTGCTCTCATCAGACATGTATCGTACGAGACCCTGATGATCGTGGGGTTTGCTTTGACCTGTGAGCAGGACCTACGTGGAGGGCAATACGCTGCATATTTGGATCAAAGGCACCGTGCCATTGGATGCACCGTGCCATTGGATGCAGCTTTTGTCATATCCTCATGTTGCATGGACTGAGGCCATATCTTTTCGACCTCCCTCCCTGAAAGGGAAACAGCTCTGCATTAAGCTGTGTATGCTGTGGACGACAAGCTAGAGTGTATCTTGCTTTGTTGATTCAGTTACAAGTGAACTACATCGCATGCCAATCGCATTTCTTTTGGCTTCTACACCGCAGCTGTGATAAACTGTCTGTACAGAGACCAATGACCTTGGCATACCACTTAACAAGCCAACAGATACTGTGACACTGTGTCAGGAACATACAGTTTGCTGCACAACAGCAGTTGCATACACTGAAGTTTTGCTGCCTGTGACATGCTATACACCACAACGTTTTGTAACATCTTGCCAATCTTACATATAGACCAGCATTGCATTGGAATTGCTGCGTAAACTGATGTTCCTTTCACTAACAGCCAGTAGCGACACAACAGAGCAGGTGCATATGAATCTACAACAAGCATTACATGGCCTTGGAGTGGTAGCAAGCTATATGTCAGATTACTGAAGTCCACTGTTGTTTAAAACTGCTTACACCAAGGCAACGCCGGTCAAGGCGCAGGAGGGTCTACTTGGCTGCTGGTATTCAAGGTTACCAGTCAAGGGCTACTTGGTATTACAGCTGCATTGCCTTCGTTTCTGCTTACAGGTTGTAGACTGCTACATCTTGTGTCCCCGTTTGTGCTTGCGTGTACCTTACTGCATCAGGTTATCCTGTTGGAGTTGTGTGGACCTGCTACATCTTGTGTACCTACTTGTTGTGTGACGGCATAGCTCCTTGCTTGCGATGACTGCATAGCTGTGTGCAGAAGTGATCCGGGTTGTCAGCAGCAGCAGAAGCAAGTGATGCGCAGCAGGGACTCTGCAAACAGCTGGAAGGCTCACTGTGGCTGGTAGGAGTGCTGTACATACTGTACTCCGCTTGGTGCGCCAGGGGCCTGCATTGCAAAGATCAACAAGCGACCACTTGGCATGATGTCACTCGCCACGGACAAAAGCAGCCACTATGCTGTCTATAAGACAAGTTGTATCAACAGAACAAGATGCAGAGATAAGGCTGCATGTCTTGCAGGTGTGCTGAGGTATACGCTGGCAACGGACTCTCACCGCTTGTTGTGTGTACGCCAGGACTGTATGTGATGGAACACCTCCAGACTGAGAGTTGACGGCTCCTGGCAGCTGCTGCAAGGCTCCCATCCAGGTAGATGTAGCAGTCAAGGGTGCTGCACTCACTGCTGGTGGGGCAGCCTCAACTGCAACCTGTGTAGCATAGCTGTATGTGCCTGCTGGCTGCTGTGTTGCATACGAGTTTGCACTGCCACCAGTAGATAGAGGAGCTGCACTTGTTGCTGCTGGAGCAGCAGTAGCATAAGTTGGTGGTGCTGCTGCTGTGGCTGTTGTGTAACCTGCTGCTGTGGCTGTTGTGTAACCGGAAATGCTCTGCACATACTGGCTTGCTGCGACAGGTGCAACAGCTGATGCCACAGGCTGCTGATACATCACTGACAGAGGCTTCAGTACACCATCCTGCAGGATATACATCTGCTGAGTGCCAGCTGCAGCTGTCACTGCTGCTGCTGCTGCAGCGTTGGGGTCAGTTGCACTTGTCAGGTACGAAGCAACTGGCGCCACATATGTTGAGGGCGCAGCTGCTGCCGCTGCTGGGTACACTGTAGCACTTGGGGCTGGTGGGGCATATGCATGCTGGGTCGGTGCTGGACCGTAAGCATCATACCTACCAGTGAGCAAGGAGAACAACAAGCATGTAAGGTGGCACGCACGATGCATCTTGTGGAGAGGCTGGTCAGTCTGTGGCACCATGAAGCATAGCAGTTATGTGGTGCAGTGGTGAGCAGAACCAACACAGCACGACTATCTCAGAACACGCTATCTGCAGCAACAAGGTTTGGGCATGACGACTACAAATTTTAGCACGTAAGTGCTGGCAGTTGCAGAATTGCCCTACCTTCCAGCAGCACCGCCGCCCCTTGGAGGAGGTGGTGGAGGTGCACCGCCCCTGCCTCTACCAGCACCCCTGAACAACACAGCAGTGAGACATACCTTGTATGCTGTTTGTATTACGATTACAACAGACGAAAGATCACAAGAGCAAGTGACCAGATGCAAGCTTACAGTGTATATAGAGGTAGAAACAAACATCCACAGAACCCTGACGTAACTTACTTGCGTCCTCCAGCACCCCTTTCTGCTGATGATGGTGGCCTGTTGGGGAAGGGCAGTGGCTGAGGTACTGCACCAGCAGGTAGACTGGGCCCATACTTGCGAATGTTGCTCAGCAGAAGGTGATAGGCTTCACGCACACGCTCTGCTGTGCCATGTAGCACAATATGCTGGCGGTTGGCACCATCAGCAGGGGCTGCAGCAGCAAGCAGCACATACACATCAGGGCAACTACCACACCATGATCTAGCAGGTTACATGACACTATCATACAAGTGACAGCGGGGGCTGGCTTGGAACAGAGCATGCACAACAATAAGATCGGCCACAGCTAGACAAACTGCACCACACTGCCTGTGCTGTGGTTCAAGACTACCCCAACATGCCATGGCAGTGACCTCTACGAGTCAGCGCCCAGCACCATGGCAACGTGACTGGGTTTGAAAAAACAGCCTGATTAGATCACTTACGGATGACTTCAATGCGCACGCCTGTTCGCTCCCTGATGTGCTTGGCATGTGTGCCTGCCTTGCCGATGATGGCAGGACCGATCATCTCTGGCAGAACATAGAACTTGCTTGTCACCTCTGTCTTGGGCATCATCTTGTAGTTGGGATCCTCAGCACGTACCAGGTCATCAATGGAACGGATGCAGGTGACCACCTGGTTGCAGCAAGAAGCGGCAGTCGCAGGCACATGATCAATCATGAACAATCTTTCAACAAACTTGGTTTGGCACCAGCATCACTTGTCACAAAGCAGCAGACAGTAACCCAAGGCAACTGTGTCCTTGTAGAGAACAGCCAGGCCCTTGCTACTGTATGAGCTACTGGACCTGATATAGTTCAGAATGGTCAACTCACCGACTCAATGCTGCCCTCAATCTCCACCACTTGATCCAGCTCGGTAGGACCCTGTCCAGGACGAATGTGGATCTTGGCCCCAGTGTCCCGCCTGAGCTTGCTCACAGTCTGTCCCTTGATGCCGATCACGCACGATGCCATGCGGCGAGGCAAGGGTATCTCCTGCTTCAGTATGGCATCTGCTGGCATTCTGAAGCTGCCACCACCACCGCCTGCATCTGCACCATCATGGTAGTTGCCCCTGCCTCTGTCCCGGTTGTAGTCTCTGCTGCCACGGCCAGCTGGAGATTCTGCTTTGATCTGTGGTTGCACATCCTCAACCTTGACAGCTTCCACTTGGACTTGTGGGGTCTGTTGCTGGCCTGCTGTCTGCTGGACAACTGCTGCATCTTGAACTGGTGCTGCCTGAACCTCAGCTGGCTGCGTTGCCACTGGGGTCTGTGGCATGACTGTTGTTTGCTGAGCTGCTGCTGGTTGCTCCTGAGCTGGAGCCTGCTGGTCATCTGTTACTAGCTGACCTGCTGGCATCTGCTGGTTACCTGCTGCTTGTTGCTCCACAGATGTCTGAGGAGCAGACTCCACAACAACTGAGGCTGCCACATCACCAACAACTGCAGCAGTCAGAGCAGCCGCGTCAGTAGCAGCGGGGGCTGCTGAGGCTACCACCTCTGCTGTTGGATCAACTGGTGCTGCTACAGTAGTGTCCTGCACAACAGTGTTGGCATCGCCGGCTGCAAGAGCAGCGCTGGAACCATCAGCTACTGCTGCAGCTGCGTTCTGGGCTGCAACTGCTTGAGGCGCCTCTGATGCAGGGACTGCTTGGGGCTCTGGTGTTGGCTGTTCAGTCACGGCCACCACTGCTGCACCAGCTTCAGTTGGCATCTCAGCTGCCTGAACAGGTATTGTGTCTACAACCTCAGGCAACAGCTCATCCAAGGCAGCAGACGGCCTGCAGTAATATGGAAGCACTCATCTTATTGAAACACTGTCCCTGATATTGCAGCAAATGGCTTGCCAGAGCTGAAGGGTCCTTACCCAGGATACTCCCCAGCATCTTCAACGCGAGCTTGTTTGGCCTCCGGACCTTGATCCTCGACGTCATCAGGGGCAGGACGTTTCAAATTGTTCCCAAGTGCCTCTGTTGCCATGGCATCCATGCTCGGCTCAGATTGCTCTTGCACAGCTGCGACATCTTGCGGCACCTCAGTCATGATGCCCAGACAACTCAGCAGAGATGCGTCGCAGATAGCACAACCTTACGCACGTAAAACCGGTTATGACTGAAGTGAAGGTGAACACTGGAAAACAATGAACCAATGTCAGACCAAGCTGGCGTGATGCCCGATGTGGCGTTACCAACTTCTGGGTTTACAATAGATCAATTCTCTGTTTCTCTTTCTTCCGGTGTCTACGTCCAGTGGCTGTAGGATGGCACTGGCCTTTGGCCATGAAGTTGTCAGTGTCTTGTTGGTTCTTGTTAAGGTAATGCCCCAGCAAACGTTACACAAAGAACGCTCCTACACAAGCTGTTGAACATCCATTGCAAGCTGGCGTTGATCCCATGCGAATTCGCTGCTGTGAGCCCGGCAGCTCAGCAGCATGCTCAACTCACCGAGACAGAAACACCACTTCCACGACTCGTGACTAGGTACATTGGTAACAGACCTACTATCGTATACCAGTGTGCCTCTTCAAATGCTTCAATTCGGCTATCCTGGCCGTGATCGCTGTCCGCACCCAACCGAGCATGAGTTGGACAGCCTGGCAATGCTAGTCAGTCGATTCTTGCCTGTTTGATGACTTATCGCTTGCAGTTGCCAGCTTAGACGCTGTAGTAGCAGTATCAATCCGACTGGTTGCGTTGTAGTTCACAGTGTGCATTCTACTGGCAGCTTACTAGTCAGTTATCAGCAGAAGCCAGCTGTAGCAGGGGGTGACAAGGGCGCCCATCTGCGCTTTGCCTTGTGCAGTCAGAGTTCAAGGACATCCCTTTGCACATCAGATTCTTGTTGAGCTTATTGTATATGCAGCCCACTGACACTCTTGCGCTGCGTGTGGCAGCCAGTGCAAGAGGTCTCTCCAGTCAGGCTGGGATCATGTGCAGTACAATGTACGCACAACAAAAGCTGCAGGAAATTATTCATCGCTCACTGAGCTCAACGGTTCAGCTGCACACATGTCACTGCGATGTCAGCAAGGTGCCTGCCACCAAGGCATCAATGTCCGCAGAACGTGTCATTGGACAGGAACAGCAGCATTTGCAGCAGCATCACACTCACAGTCACTGGCAGGCAGCATCAAGTTGATGCTTAGATGCATGTGCTGCCTGCTGCTGTGAACCGTCGTCAGAAGATTTCTTACAGTTTTGGCCGAGAGACATGCATTCTACATGGAGGCAGGTCACCTTACAGCCCGCTCTCCTCCGCAGTGCTATGATACTGTTTCTGTTGACAGTGCAATCAACTTGGGGTTGCTGCAGTGGCAGGTTCCTGTTGCTGACGATTGCAAGGAGCTGCAGCAGAAGCAAGCTCTGCAATCTTGGCAGAGCAGTAATGCATATCCTGCGCTGCCGGTGACGGGGCTGCTGAAACTGAGAACAGTATAAAGTATGGCTGTCAGGCATCACAACATCCTGCAAAGTGCTTTTGTTGCAAAGCAACTAGCATGTCTTGGACAAACACGGTGTTGCACGGTCTAGGCAGATACTTGCACTGCAGAGAGTGAGCTTGCCGCAACAATTCCCATTCTTTCACAAGGCAGTACCCCGAGATGGACAAGACTTTTATGGTTCTAGACAGTGCTCGTCCTTCTTCAAAGGCCATTGCACAAGCTTGTAGGCTAATCGTATTTCACAGATGCCAGCCCAGATACTGTGCAGCTCAGGACTGATGTGTCTATGCTGCTTGCAGATGTCCATCACCTGAGGTGTCCCTTTCGGCGATACACTACAACAAGGCCTCAATTGGAGGCTACAGTGTTACCAGCTGTGGGGCAGTGCAACCGTGCACAAAGTTTGTGGTGGCATCTCTTGACGCTACAACCTCTCACTCCAGCAGCAGCAGCAGCAGCTGTAGCAGCAGCAGCAGGTGGCAGGTCTCAGCCAAGGCCCACTATAGCCTTTCAAATCACACAATGCTCCAGGGAGTTCACCCAGTAGTACTACTGCCAAGTTTGCCTCACAACAGCTAGTAGCTATGTGTGGCACCGCGGCAGTTCTGGCAGAGACTGATTGTGAAGACTGGCATCTTTGGTTTGCTGTCCAATCTAGTGCACTCCATGTATGCTGTGTTATTGACTCACTAACTCTAGCAGTTCTGCCATGTACTGCATCTAGATCTGCAGCTGTAGAGCAATTGGTAGCCAAGCTCTGCATACTGTGTAATAGTAGAGTTGTTCTGCCGCTGTTGCTGTCAGACTGTGTACCTGTTATTCGCATCCTGCACAGATCAACAGCAGGCACGCACCACATCTGTATTTGTGATGAAATGGTGGCTGGGTGACTACATTGTGTTTCTGCACGTTGCATGTGAGGTCATCGGGGCGTGCTGTGGTACAGTCAGAGAGTGACTTTCAGTCGGTAGTTGTCTTTTGCGTTGACAGATCTACACAGTGTTCAGGGTGCTGATGTTGCACATATGTGTCACAGAAGTGCTGGTGGTGAACTTGGTCGACTCTCATCAGTGATTGCTGTGTACATTGTTAACACATACAATTGCTGCATGAGCCAAATTCCCTTTCTTTCACAATGTTGCCAAGTGTATATTGATCCTCCCATACATGAGCTGCAGCCTGGGGTCGTAGTGTCAAGCCTCGTGTATGCTTGGAACACTGTGAGCAGACTGGCACGTGATAGCCTGCCAATGCCCACGACAGAATAAAATGTGTTGAACACATTTTATGCGAAGTTCGCAGAACTCTTGTGTCACTCAAGCCTGCAGTCTGCCAGACGCGGCTGTTACACTGCGTGCCAACTTGGCACTACAGTCAGTGACTGTAACAAAATCTATGAAGGACCTTTACTCCCATGGCCTAGGACGATGTTATCGAGTTGAAATCAAATCATACCAAATCAAGTAACATACAGTGTATCGACTATATATATGTTAAATAACATGCAAGGCCTCATCAAGCAGCTACATGAGCAAGCCGCTTGCTCATGTAGCTGCATACATGGCATGCATGCCGCTGGCAGCTGTGAAAGAACAGCAATATGGCTCATGCAACGAGTGTTACACTGCATACAGTATGCAACCAAACATATTACAAAAGCACAGCTGCTGCTGTGACATTGCATTCAACTTGATGGGCATCAGTTCCATGTGCCATCATATACCGTAAGTGCTGTTTATCAAGCATGAGAACGTGTTGGTCTGCAGACTCCTGAATACTTGCGTCTGGTCAATAAGGCTTCCTATCCTTGGACACTGTGCAAGTTTGGTCACTGCAGCCAGAAAGCTTGTTGCTTCTGTGTTACATAGGTCGACATGCGTTGTTGTGCTAAGATTGCCGACATGTCAGTCTGAAGAGGCAGTGATGTCCATGCAGGCGCTGCTGTCCCAGCAAGGGAGTGACACTTGCGGTCCCTGCTGCTGCCCCTCACACTTCATACCATCGCTGTAACGTTATCCACGTGTCTGGTAGCTACTTTGATGTTCTTGTGAAGCATGAGGATCGTAGCGTCACGCATATAAGGGCCTACTGTGCAACAGTGCTCGTCCTGTCCGGATTCCGCAACTCCGAAACGACAACGCAGGGCAACAGGGTGTGGCGAACTTTGCTCAGCCAATCAGATTGCACGTTATCAACATGTCTACCCACGCAAGGTCGTCTCGGGTTCCCCTGCCCTTCAGCAGCAAACAGCAGATGATACAGCAAGCTGGCAAGCTTGGGCTAATAGAGCTCGTGTTTACAAACGCCACCGACAAGCGACTTTATGCTCACCATTCGTACCTCATGGCAAGCTCTGGCGTCCTGCGTGGTATCTTGGAGACCCAGGACGACCCTGAGCATCCAGCCAAGGTTGCAAGAACAGTAGACAGCATTGATGCAGCTTCAGCATCAGCCACTGCGGTGATGCCAGCAATACCACTTGATGAGGAAGATACAGAGACATGGGAGCTCGCGTTAGCGCTGCTGTACCCCAGCACGATGACCAAAGTAGCAGTGACATGGAAGGAAGTACAGCCCTTGCTAGTTCTGGCAGACAAGTATGATATGCCTGTGATAGCAGGTAAGGCAAGACACACAGGTCAGCCTCAAACCTCAGCCAGACGCAGCCAATACGTAGCGCACCCAAAACACTTGCCACCGGAGCCATGCAGTAAGGACTGCCAGGTGTCATTGTCATTTGAGAGTGTGTCGTCAACACTGCTTGGGCATGATTGTCTGGTCTCTTTTTGCGCCACATGCTCAAGACCTTGATACACTGCTTGCAGAGAGAGTGAAAGCATTCCTGGTGTCTCCAATTCAAGTGTCTGCAAGTGGCACACAGCTGAAGCAAGGACTAAGAAGTGACAATGTCTTCAGCTGGTTCACAGCATTCAGCAGGTGAGGTCGGTTTGACACATCTGCAGGTGAATGTTTTCTTGCAACACTCATCTGCAGGCCTGGACCACAGTACAGCGAATCCTGCAGGTAGACTGAACTGCCAGCTTGCTCTACTCGCATCCAACACAACAACTTCACCTGCCAACTGAAGCAGCACAGCGATCCCGTACTGCTTCCAATCATCAGTGTGCACAGCAAGGTCAGTGCATGAACACAAGTAGTGACTTGCAGCAAGATCACCGTGTAGGGTCGAACTTGAGCCGCAACTGCATGCTGCTCATGTAGGCGCGGTTGGGACGACCATGTCCAGCAGTGCATCGACTTCATAGTGCAGAACAAGCTGCAGCTTCCCAATGACTACCTGGTTGATGGCCCCCAGCCTAAGCACATACAGCAACTGTACGAAACCATCCGGAAGCAGTACTCAGCAACAGATTCCACTTTGGCGGCAGAACTGGGCCGCACAAAGGTAAAGACTTATCCGCAAGCTCACTGCACGAACTGCCACAATGGTTGGTGTTCATTGTTACTGAGCAATGGCAGACCGGCTCCCATCTGTTTGTGGTGCGGAGCGGACAAGGAAGATGGCTATGAGAGTGATGATATTTATGATGAGTGATTGATGCTCACTAGCGGTTTGTAAAGGATAGGATGTTATACAGTAAAGTTGTCTAAGCTGCTAGTACAAATAATGCAACAATGCATTGGCAATTGAAGCCCCGTTCAATCCGGGGTTTACTTCTGACCAGACTGTGACGACATGTGTGATAAAAAGTGTGGTTTGCAAGAGCCAATGCCACATTGCGCAGCCTGAACACTTGGCCTATGACGATGTCACGCAGCAGCTTTATGATATCACTATCGTTTGCTGTGGCATGTAAGGTTGTGCTCTCTCCTCAAGACTTCCATAAACCACCCGTGGCAGTACTGCAGCTAAGGGAGGGCTTGGCATGGTTTTTTATACTTCATGAATTACTGATCATACGAGCGAGTCACTCCTGTCTGCCCAGTCTGTGCTTCTATAATGTCTCATGCACATGCTGCAGAACATTGGGCCAATGTTTCTGTGTGAGTACGTCATGCTGTTTGAGGTCTGTCTGCTGTGCTGCACACATCTCATTGAGTGCTTACTTGTATCTATCCCAAGGCCGGAGCGGGTTTACTTTCAATTTTCAACTTTGTATCTATCCCAAGGGCCTCGTGGCCGGAGAGGGGAACTACTACTATCCAACCTTGGTACATAGGGGTGTTTGGACGTGTATGCTGCTGCTGTATGGGGCTGGAAGATGTCTGACAGATGTTGCAGCATGCGCATAGGGACCTTCAGCACACGTTTTCTTATGTTCCAACAACAGTGTTGCTCAACATGTACGGCATATCATATGCCAGTGGCATGCCCTTTCATAGTCAGCTGTACGGTATGTCAATGAAGCTGAAATCTGACAACCAAGTTGAACTATCAAAATTTTGATCAACTTTAAAGTTGATTGTCAGGTATGGGTGTTGTAGTTCTGTTTGCCTCAAGATGTGTGTAGAGCCTTGTGATGCTGGTATTCATCTCAGCTGATGTCATATGTGCCATATATCCGGAATGGTTCACAAACTGGCGTATCTCAGAGTTACATTTCTTTGTGCTTCTTCAACCATGTTGTTGTCAATGCGTGTGCACGTTCTGTGTGAGTGCTAGCCAACCGCATGGGCTGCTGCTCTGTTCCGTCACAGCTCATGAGCTGATCAGTGTTTGCAGCTCACTGCCTTGGCCTG
>JARWLF010001771.1:0-13812 GCA_029853055.1 Scenedesmus sp. KT-U | reverse complement strand
AAAAGAAACACTCCAACAAGACCAGGGGCTAGCTGGCATTGACTTCGATGAACCCTTGACACTGTCAACTCCCGTCAGTTGGGAAGTGCCACAGCTATAGTAGGGCAGTCAGTGCAATATGTGAAGCAGTGCCGTCACACCAATACACGAGAAGGCTGTTCCTGTTGTTGTGTACAGACAAGAAAGGCCGCAGCTGAGCTAAGCCGCAATTGGCATTTGCACTGGTCATCAGTGACATCAGTCAGGCCTCTTGAAACAAACCATCTTGTGTCGCACCTTTCTGTCCCTGGTGCTGCAACGAGAGAGCTCGTTGGTGTGATTGGTTGTTTGATTACATCAGCCACTAGCAGCCCTCTTCAGCTGCTGCCGTTGACCCTTCCGCAGACTCACATTGGTCATGTAGAGATGTATGCATCTATCCTGTACATGTCAGCAGCAAGCATGTGTGCTGCAGAATGCGCCGCTTCCAAGCACTACACTGCAACACTGTCTCAAGCAACTGCGAGATTGGTTACAAGCTGAAGCCAGCAAGCTGTGACAATATCCAGAAATCTGTCCAGAGTTGGGACAGCGAGTCATCTTTGATTGACAAGCGCACTGCTCATACACCTGATCGAGTTATGCTGTAGAACTCAGCCCAAGAGAGCCGCTGTTAGCCGTGCTATGCAGTATTAGCTGCAGCGCAACAGTGTCTATGGCAGCATCACAGGTAAGGAGGTGCATCCATGACTGCTAGTGTCAGTACAGCTGCTGTCACACCATATCTGTGTTTAGGGACACATGCTGCTGCATTGCATTGGCACATCCATGAGCATCCATGATCAGCAGGCTGCAGGACACTTGTTGATTCGAATGGGTGTTTTGCTTCGAGACCAATCTGGGACCAAGCTGCCAGGCTGGCAAGCTCTGCAAGCATCGTCTGCCTCCTACATCCCACAAGCACACTTCCACTGCTATGCCGCTGAGCAACTTGATCTTCAGTCGCTCTGTCAACATCACTTGTTCGATGTGGTGCCTCTCAGTGCAAAGAGTGGTATTTGGCCATGTGCTGCATAATGACTGTGTTGTGCATCGATGCGTCGCTGGCATACAACAAGCTTGTGAGCAGCTACGTGTGTTCTGGCGTTTGTCACATACAGTTCTCACGTCGATGAGCGCAAAGGTCCATTGCAAGGCAGATAGGAAGCCTAAAGCAGAGGAGTGTTTCAAACACTGGCAGTCAGGTCATGCAGTGCAGCTGCTGGTTGCATCATTAGCTGGCCCGCAGGACACAATCAGTGCATGACTCCAGTACCCTGGTTTGGTGATGACATTACAGTGGCCAGTATAGATCAGTCTGCAGGAACCTGTCACAACCATTGCCTGGAAAGCCAGGAGTCGCTCTGCCAGTGACTGTCAGTGACTGGCAGAAGTGACTGGCAGTGCCCGTGCATTAGTTTCAACACGAAGCGCTGTACTAGACATGCTAGACATGCTACAGTGCGATATACGACAGCCGCACCTGTTTGGTAAAAAGCATTTAGCTGCTGGAACGGCTTACACCGCCAGAGTCTACGAGCTCTTTACCGTCTAGAGTCCGCAAGATGCATGAGTGAGACAAGAAATGCCTGGTTCTAGACAGTAGCATTCGCAGGTGAGCAGCTTTCAGTGCACTGGCTGTCTCAGTGGGCAAGAGTGTTTGCAGCATGCTGGATGGCAGCATCGCCGCGTTCGGTCTTCGCAGACATACAGAGGGATGAAATGAGGCTTGAAGCCTTTTTGCAGCATGTACCGCGACTGGGTGCGGTGGCAACATCTGCAGTTGTCTACAAACACAGCAGTGACTTACTGCAGCAGACTCTGTGACCTCAATCACTCTCACTCTGTTGCCAGTGCGTCCAGCCAAAGACCAAGCACCGCTTACTTCTATGCAGGTCTGATACCTGCTTCAGCGCTCTATCACGGGTCTTATGTGAGCGTTCCTGCATTCTGCACTCAAGACATCTCGGTGTTGCTTGTCTGCAGGCCTCTTCCAGCCTACGAATCCAAGCAGCTGTACTTCCAGCAGCTACATATTCATGGCGTACTATCGACAGCCGCCGCCTCCGGGGCCCATGGGTCCGCTAAGGCAGCCAGAACCAGGTTGGGGTCCCAGAGAACAGCAGTACAGTCCGCAGGCATACCCCAGACATCCACAGCAGCATGGGTCACCGATGCAGTACGCAAGAGGGCCAGCAGCTGCACCACTGTATGTTAGGCCAGTCCCTGATAGACATCAGTACGCGCAGCATCCTGGGGGGCCTCCTTATGCAAGGTATTCATCTGACCTAGTTACATCTCAGCTAGTTATAGTGGGCCTTGTTCACACAGTCGTTGTGGCAGCTCAGCATATGCTGTCTGATGCGGACATAGAACACAGTTCATGCAGTCTTATGTCATTAGCAGCATCCTGGCAGCAGCTTGTTATGAAACAGTAGCATTTGGGTACTTGCAGGCAGCCTGTTGACCAGCGCGCATTGTCAGCAGTCAGACTACCCCAGATGTCACCGGATTTCAGTGCTCATGTACGATGTCATGTGTGCATGTTTTTACTGTTCCATCAACAGGCAGCGATCTAGGTCACCACCCTTAGCTCGCTTGCATCAGCCGCCGCCGCCTCTCCAGCAGCCATACAGACCTGGCCCACCGCCTCCACCACCACCAGCAGCAGCAGCAGCAGCAGCAGCTCTATTTCGGCCAGGGCCTAGAGAACCTCAGTACAGCCCCAGAGCGCAGTACGGTCCTAGAGATATGCCAGATATGCACTACAGATCGCCCAGAGGTTACCATCCTGCAGAGCCGCCTCCGCATTATGACTCCAGAGATTATCAGCAGTATAGCCCAGGTGTGCTGTCGCCGCCAGCATTCAGAGGTCCTCCGTTTGATCCCAGGGATCAGCACTATTTGCATAGTCCGCATGCAGCAGGATTTGAACCCAGGCTGCAGCCGCCACTAGAACCTAGGGGGCCTCCTCCAAGAGGTATAGATCCAGGGCCATACAGCGATCCTAGAGGTCAGCAATATAGTGACCATCATGCACTACCACAGCCGCCTAGAGTTCAGTCAAGGGTTGTAGGACCAGGGCCAAGTAGGGTTCAGCAGCAGCCGCCAGCACCAAGGTTGCCATCCAGGGTTGTTGCACCAGAGCCAAGGCCAGCACCCAGGGCTGTTGCAGGACCACCTGTTATTGACAGACACGGGCCGCCGCCTGTTCGTATTCCGCCACCAGAGATGCGAGGGCCGCCGCCACCACTGAGGGGACCAGCCAGAAGCCCTGTAGTACCAGGCCCGGTCAGTAGAATCCCACCTCCGCCGGCTGCAGGACCAGCCGCCGGCAGGCGTCACCACCCACCAGGGCCGCCCTTTGAGCTCCCTCGGCGGCGGAGCCCACCGCCACCGCCAATGGGCCGGCTGCCTGGCGGCCGTATGCCGCTGCATCCGCTGCAGATGCGGCATCCTCCACCACCAGGGCTGCGTGGGCCTCCAGGACCATTACGAGGTCGTCAGCCGCCACCAGGCCGCCGCCAGCCGCCAGCAAAGCGTGCCAAGACCAGCACTGGACAGCAGCAGCAGCAGAAGGAGGGGTCGGCAGCTGTGACGCTGCTTGATCTGCCAGAGGAGGCATTCATTGTGATTGCAGAGCATCTGTCTGTTCAGGAGAAGCTATTCCTGGGGCGGCTGGTGCTGCCGAAGGGCTCAGCAGCAGCAGCAGCAGTACTTGGTAGCAGTCAGACAGACTCTGATGATGAGCTGTTGGAGGGTTCAGCAAAACCGCCATCTGTTGGAGATGATCATCTGCAAGAGCAAGATCAGCAGGAGGATGAAGAGGGGGATCTGCTGCAAGATCAAGATCATGATGATCAGCAAGATGCAGCAGATGGTGATCAGTGTGATGGAGATCAATATGATGATCAGCAGCGAGAGGGATCTACAGATGTTGCAGCTGGTGGGGAGTATCACGATGATCACGGTGCTGCAGTTGCTGCAGCAGATCTCACAGAGGGCCAAGCGCAGGATGGCGATACCGCAGCCGCCGCAGCAGAAGCAAACAGTCAAGATCCAGAAGCACAGGAGCAGCAGCAAGATGTAGAAGAGGACGAGCAGCAGCAGCTAGTTGTTGAGTCAGATGATGATCAGGATGAGGTTCACAGTGAATATGATGGACTGCAGAGTTCTGGAGATAGAGACTATCTGCCTTTGGAGCACTAGCTAGTAGCTAGCCTTACTACCAGTGGGATACAGCCTACTGCAGCTGCTATTTGACTGCCGCAGTACACCAGTAGCATGGCAGGGTGGTTGTGGGGATTTGTGCTGGTGTGCTTGTACAGCCGCTGTCAGTGGTTGATACATCGTTGGTATCCGATATCAGCGCCTGTTGCCACATGCGGTGCTTGCCGTTGGGGGCAGATTACTGCACAGTTTATCTGGCAGATAAACTGTCTACTGTCAACACAGAAAACATGGCACTGCCATGTTTTCTGTGTTGACAGTAGACAGCTGTGTGGATGCAGTCCAACACTCTGTATGTACAGTGCCACAGTTCGACACTCTGTATGTAACAGCGGCACATCGTATGACACAGAGCATGATATCATAGCATATGTTACGTGTCACACAAGTGTCCACAGTGTCCATGGAACTGGCAGTTGCCTCACATCTTGCAAGCAGGCCTGTTGCTGTCAGCAGGCTTGTTGCGAATTTGCAACATCCTCACTTCCAAAAATGCCCGGCATGTTGCGGGTGGTGCTGGTGCCTCTTGTGAATCTCATCCATCCGGATGCATCCATGGCCAGTGGTTGTAGTGTGACTTATTATGAGTCGCATATCACATGCAGACTACTGATCTATCATGGCTGTAATGAGTCATCAATCAATGGTTAAAAATCACCAACAGCCAAGGTGAGTTTCCACTCGAGACTACTGGTCTCAATCGCATAATCACCATTAAAATACTGCCTAAGTAGTTTTCTGAGAATGCTTTGATGTAAGAAGAGCACCCGACACAGCTGACGCGCTGCTGGTCCCCAGCAAGCTCTCTATACTACGGCTCTGTCTGTTGATCACCGACGCTGGCAGAAGATGATCTGCTGGCAGCTAGTGCTGACTGCTCTATGGCTTGCTGTGACGGTCCACGACACAGCAAGTTGTCTACAAACCAGTACTGGGGATTGACAATCAATCGATATTGACGTTCACCAGACACAAACTACACAACCAGGCTCTCAAGCCATGTCCGGTGGCTAGGGAATCTAAGGCGATGCTGTAGACATCATAAGCCATGCTGTGCTTTGTAGGACTGAGCCCACTGCAAGATTCGTTGCACATTGCTTTCCATCTCGTCTGGCGTATTGCTGGGCAGGGGAACTACGATGTTGGCACTGTAGCAGCAGCAACAGCAGCAGCAGTGTCAACTGCAGATACACATGCAGTGCAAATGCATGCTGGTTGTAAGGTTATGCATTCAAACAGCAGATGATTTCAGCTATATAACGTATCGAATGTTCTTATCACCGTTGAACTTACTCGTAGCTGTCATGTGCTTCCTGCAGCAGCACCATCATGATTTCACATTCTACATTCTCTGTAATCTTTGCTTGAGGGTAGCCGCGCTTTTCCAGTCGCTCATAAAGCACAGTGTTGTCTGTTTGTAGGACGATGACGAGGTCAAACCACCTGCAGAGAGGGGAGGGGAACAGCCACAAAGAATGACGTTACATGCTTACGTGCTTACTTGCTTACGTTACCTGAAATGTGCCTAATCAGCACATATCGTAAGTATCATGGAAACAGCGGTATTCGCAGATGCAGGAGGGCCCATATGGGACAATCCGCACATGTACAGGGTGACACTCGTGCTGTGCATCTGCCGGCACTATTTGGTGTGGAACCTTGGAACGAGTGCAGAAGACTCACTGCAATTGAGCCAGATGCTGGGTAGTGTGTTGCTTCGGACACCTGCTGCTGCTGCTGCTACTGGTGCATTGATGATGCACATACATACACTATTTATGACTGGCGAAATAGTATGTTGGACCAGGCTATTGAATTTGTCAAGTGGCACCAGATGACACACATCAGTAGCAATATTGCTGTGTGGAAGGTGAAGCGCACCTTTCTGGAAAGAAGTCACAGCTGTGGTAATCTACCAGGCACCCTCCAGCAGACAGCAAGTCTTCTAAAGCATCTACCACCTTATCTTCATCGATGATAAACGCCTGATGCTCATCATCGTAGCCGCAATGAAGCTCATGCTGCTTGACCCAGTCACCTACGTTGATGTACTGAAGCCCGGAGCGTTCTGCTACTAACTGTGCTGTTGTGGTCTTGCCTGCACGGGTTAGAAGATGGGAGATCGTATGACCGTTGAGTTAGCGGTCGATGCTGGAGATAGTTGTGAGCTTGCATGACGAGATGGATGCTATGGTTGGTAAGATGGCCTGAGTTCACTATCTGGGGCACTGAGCAGTAGAGTCACATCGCTGCAGACTACATGGTTGAGTCAAGCAATGATGTTTGAGTTCTGAGCCTGAGACTTTGCTGGACGAAGCAAGCGTCGCGATAACTGTCCACGCACTGTGTCCTGCGAAAGGGCTGTCTGCCAACCAATCCTGCAGAATGTGTTCACCTGTTCCTGGAGTCCCAGTGATGAGAATGTTTGGCGGGCGAGGCGCCATGTTTGCTAATGTCTATTGCTACTCCTAAGACTATTTATGCACCGGCTGCTGCTGCTGTATGTCAGAGACAGTGGGGATGGCTTGATATCAGCAGAAGGTCAAAGCGCTGTACCGTGTCAGGAATCACGGGCTTACGTGGCAGCTGTGACTTTGAGAAGAGTGTCTGGTACCTCTTAGATGGTCTGAGTGTATGCTCAGCACACGGTGTGGTAAGAATTTCGGTGAACGAGTCCCAGAGTGGTCACCTGCCGACACGGACGACTACAACACGATAGAGGGCACATGCATGCCACAGGCCACCCAAAATTGTCGATCTTGTATACCTCAACCTCTTATGAATCTCCATACGTTGCCAAGAAGCAGTGGTTGGCCGTAACAAGCGCAGAACATGCCTTGCAATACCCTTCAACACTGTTGGCAGGATTCGATGGCAGATCGGCAGGTTTCACACTGTCTAGCCTGTTACGTATGGTTCAAGTGGTCCTGCAAATCAACTGCTCTCGCATACAGCAGGACGTATCGTGAACTTCCCTGCACGCCATTGAGGTCTCTTTATACGTTCATTGTAGCTGGAAAACAGTACGTGATTGGCAAGGTAAAGGCACGGCCACATCTGGTATCAGGAGCGCTGTGCCGTTGATGCTCTTTGCCTGGTTTGTGCTGTGCACCATCGCAAGAGCGCTAAGATCTGCAATAGCTCAACCATTGTGGTATATACATATCAAGTATGTTCGAGGGTCTTGGAGTGCGGGGATCGGTAAACAGAACACAGTTGCAACCGAGTTGCAAGATATAGCTAGCGTAAAGCGCTGCTGGCATCTCTATGGGGCATCGTCGGCGTTGGGTTCTTGCTTATGCTCGCCCCGTACCCGCCTGGTTGCTGCAGGTGTGCGAGGGACCAGGTGGAAGCTCTTTGTGGGGAGAGCATAAGTTATGTTGAATCAAGGCCTTGACCCGCAAGGTCTGCGGTATGCCGCAGCAGGAACTCAGTATCAGCACGCTCAACAAGGGTTTCAGGCACTGGGTGAGCAGCAACAAGGTCGCAAGCCGTTGAGCAAAATCAGCTCAGCTCACGCAGCAGATGTGCAACTGTCTGTCTCCAGCAACTTGCTGACAAGCACTGGCACATCACCTGCACAGTACAGCAACAGCATGACCTCTTATCGCAGTCTCGTTATCAGCGGACATGTCTCTCTTGGCGCCTTTAGCAGTATGCATCTCAAGTACAAATGTTGCCCATATGTTCTACCTATTTCACCCTGCAGGTGGTTTACAGCAAGGGTTACAAGGGCTAGGCGGAGGTGGAAGGTGTGTACACGATAATAGGACATCATCATGCACATCAGCATACCTCGTTATCAAGGGATGAACACAGCAGCACTATGAGCAGCCCAGTTGCTATGAGCAGCTACAGATCATTCTGCCATGTTCTTAGGCGTGTACATGAATTATGCTGTTCGTGGTCTATAGTGTCTCAGCAATGTGGATTGTCAACCTGCATAGTACTCTACTCCGACAGTGTGTTGCCCAGCTACAGCTGCAGTAACTCTGTCAACAGCAGAACAACAGCTACTGCTCTCACCTTGTATCTTAATGACGTGTGTTATCCATGGGGGCAGTGTACCATACTTCGTAGAAACTTGCCTTTGCGTTGCCACTGCTGCAGCCTTGCAGCCATCTGACACTGCAGCAGGCCTGCATACCCATGCAACTTTAAACAGCTTGCCAAATTGGAGTAAACTCTCTACTTGCATAAGCAAGCGAACGTTGACTGTTCCATTGCTGTCATGTTGATGTTCCGGACCGCAGGATGGGACTTGCAGGGTTTCCGAATACATCAGCAGCGCCACAGCAGGGTCAGTTTCATGCTGCTGGGTTGGGTGCAGCTGGTGCAGCAGGGTTAGCAGCACAGCAGGTGAGATACTGCAGCAGCAGGGTCGGGGGTGTTCCGTCGAACACAGTATTCCTGCTGCAGGATACTGTGTACAGCTTGATGGGGTTGTTGATGGTAGACAGATAGTATACTTGCATCAAGAAAGACAAGCAGTGTGCTGATGTGGTCATTAACGTGGATGAGATCTTGCTGATGATCATGTGTGATGCTTGCCTTTCGTATGCCAGACTGATCCACTTCATGTTCTTCGACTGCTGCAATCCAAAAGTGTCAGTCATTGGGCAACATGAAGTATTTCAACCTGTTAATCTCACACCCACATTTCATCAATTTGAAGTTCCTAGTCATTTTCAAGTGTCGCTTTGTGCCAACTGGTGCTACATTACCTTCGCCGCGTCAATTGCATTCTGCGGTGGCTGTCTGTTGTGCAAATACCACTGTCAAATTTTGGATGGAGATTACCACCGCAACATATACTCACTGTTTCTTACTGCCCAGGGTTTGAGGTTCATGGGCCCTGGCGTACCCATAGGCGGCAGTCAATTCCCAACAGGTATCAATGCAGCACAGCGAGCTCAGGGTTTAGGACAAGGCATCGGTCAGGGTCTAGGACAAGGGCTCAACCAGGGCTTAAACCTCGGGACAGCAGGCGTCCGAGGTGCTACTACACCGCAGCAGCAAGCAGCACTCTCCATGCTGCAGCAGCGGCAGCAACAGCAGCAACAATTCGGCGCAGCGGCTCAGCAATTGACTTGCTTGCACTCTTGGCCGGCGGCGGGAAAGCTGCAGGTGGGCCGGGAGGGTTTAATCAGGCTTTGGGAGGGCTCGGCGGTTTAGCGGGTAGTCCTGCAACTGGTGCTGCTGGGGTACAAGCATCACATGCGCTGTTTGGTGCCCGACCAGGCGGTTTTGCAGGGGCAGCAGCAGCAGGCCTCGGCGGGCAGGGCAACCAAGGCGGTCTAGGTCTTACTGCAGCAACACTAGCAGCGGCAGCAGCAGCAGGTGGTCAGCAAGGCAACGCAGGGCAAGGTGGCGCGCTAGATGTCCTGGGCAATGCAAGTGATGCTGCTGCTGCTGCTCGTGCTGGTATGATGCAGCAGCAGCAGCAGCAGCAAGGTGGGGCTGGAGGTCCAGGGTTTACTGCAGATGAGTTTCCGGCGTTGAATGCTGCTGCTGCTGCTAGAGGTGGTGGTGGAGTGCAGGGGTCCGGGCCGAGGAGTGGTAATGATTATTCTGCTGCTGCGATGGCGCTGAGGAAAGCAGCAGGTGTAGGAGGACAACAGGTACGGAATCTTCTTATTCTTGTCTGTCGTATGCTGATGTATCTATTGTACTGCTATTGTCTGTTGTAATAAACTATCGTTACTGATGTGTGTGATAGTTGCGGATATGTATGGGCATGCACCATGATCAGCTGTGTTTGAAGGTGAGGGCGTTCTTGTTGTGCGATTTCATATCCTGACTTTAACTCTTCATACAGGAATTCTCAATTCAGAACGACAGTGACTTCCCTGCGTTAGGTGGCGCAGCAGCAGCAGATGCAGCAGCAGCAGCTGATACAGACAAACCATCAGCAGCAGCACAGAACAGCAAGGACACCAACAAGACCGGCAATGCAGCGGCAGATGCTACAAGTCCCCTACCAGCAGCAGCAGCAGTAACTGGTGCTGATAAGTTTGGTTTGTTGGGCTTGCTGCATGTTATCCGGATGAGTGAGCCAGATTTGACAATGCTGGCCCTTGGCACAGATCTAACGGGCTTGGGGTTGAACTTGAATGCTCCGGATAGCTTATATAAGGTGGGTTTGAGTAGGAGTTTACTGTCTAGTAAATCTATAAGGATCAATGTGGTTTTTTTCTTCTGGTTTGCAGACTGTATCGTAACTTGCATAAGGTGGGCGGAAACATGCTTCTAACTCATTGATTTGAGTGATTCTGCCAGTGTGTTCAGCTGCATCAGCAACTGCATCGGCAGATGATCTCCTTGGTTATCAAAAAGTAGAAGCTTGCTGTGGTGTGTGTGTGTATGATCCCAACTTGGGTTGCTGGCGCTATTGCTTCTGTTGCTGCTGCTGCTGTACTAATGAATCTCAGGTGCTTGTATCTCCTCTGGCTGACAATCCCGTACGAGCTGATCTGGATTTTGAGGTCCCATCTTGTTACAAACATAACCCACCCAGATTACAACCCGGTTATTTGGCCAAGTTCAAAGAGGAGACATTGTTTTATATATTCTATTCTATGCCACAGGTGTGTGCTGTTGGTGTTTCATGCTTATTCCTAGCATACCATGTTGCTGCCCAACACATGCTTTCAATGCCAAGTTCATAGAAGACACGTCTTTGATATATTCTATTCTATGCCGCAGGTGCAATCACATATGCTTACAATGTTTGCAAGAATGGTAGCATCTATGTTATATGTCATGTATGTATTATGACCTTGTGTTTTTTTTCGTATGCAAGTCATGCATCAGGAACCCAATGATAGCAGTACTAATTTTGTGTTATATTACAACAACAGGATGAGGCCCAGCTTATTGCTGCTGATGAGTTATGTGCTCGTGGCTGGTGGTGGCACAAGAAGTTCCGCTGCTGGTTCATCCATGCACCCAACAACCCAGTGGTCAAGAGCGCTGCCAACAGAAGTGAAAGGGGAACTTATCTATTCTTTGATACAAACATTTGGGATGTTGTACAGGTTAGTCAGGAGTTTGCTGCAAACAGTTTGCTGCCCTCTATAGATGACTGAGTTACTATTGTCCTGATCTTGAACTTGATTGTTTGACAGCTTGCATCTTCTACAAAATTGATGGCTGGGCATGTTGACAAGGATTTGGTGTGTTGTGTTGGGTTCCCTGCTGCAAATCTCCAACTCAATTTGTACGATGCTTGTCTCATTGTTGTTGTGGTTTGTATTGCAGAAAGCTGATGTTGAGGTTTTCTTTGAGGATGTGGAGCGACCACCAGGTCTCCCCCGGAATGTACCCGGAGCAGCAGCAGGAACAGCAGCAGCAGCACCAAATGCAGCAGCAGCAGCGGCAGCAAACCTTGCAGCTGCACAGAAGGCTGCTGGCACTGCTGGAGGGGTCACAGGGAATCAGGCAGCAGCAGCAGCAGCTGGGGGTGGTGCTGGGGGTGTGCTGCGGCAGTAGTAGATACTGATATCCTTGCAGCAGCAGCAGCAGCAGTGGGCATTGCGGCAGCAGTAGCGGCAATAGCAACCAATCAGCAGCAGCAGCTGGTGGTATTGGGGGTGTGCTGCGGCAGCAGTGAATACTGGTATCCTTGCAGCAGCAGCAGCAGCAGCAGCAGTGGGCATTGCGGCAGCAGTAGGGGTGACAGCAACCAGGCAGCAGCAGCAGCAGCAGCAGCAGCTGGTGGTACTGTGGGTGTGCGCGGTAGTAGTAGTAGTTGGCAAGCTTGCAGCAAGCACCAGCAGGAAGCGTTGAGAAAGACTCGGCTGCAGCAGGTTGTATGGTGGAAAGCATTGTCAGCGTACGCAGAGATGAGATCTTCCAATTATGGATCAGCATAGTGGGTTTTGATTTGGGTTGGCTGATTAGGAAAGCAGTGTACTGCTTGGCAGCGACAGCTGCTTTGGAATATCTTGCTGTTGTTACAGTAGTTGAGATAGTACAGCAGCAGTATGCAAGGTGTATGTATTGCTGCTGCTTGTATACATGTTGTGTGATGCCCCTGTGCCTTCTGACCTAAGGTCATTCTCTTTGCAGCACATACGTTGCAGCATTGGGAGCTAGTTTCAACATGTTATTGCTTAGTGATTAGTTGTAAGCAGCGCGATGTCCTGTACATACGCAGCTGATGGTGGTGGTTGTGTGACCAAGTTGTCAGGGACTTGTAGGCTTCGGTCTGCATCCGGGAAAGCAGCAACCTGGCTGTCTGAAGCAGTGACAAGAAAAGAAAATTTGGCTCGTGCAGCAAGTTGGATGCAATGGCAATATGACAGCATGAATAGTGGCAATGGGAAATGGTAGCGCATGAGCACAGCTGTGTCGTTAGCACATGGGGTGCAACGTTGTGATTTGCTTTTGCATGGAGCCTTCATGGCGGTTATTCAAGCATGGCATGCAGCACGTTGGTGGTGCTGATACATTGGTGGTGCTGAGTGAACCATGCAGCATGATTGAGTAAAGCAAGTTTGATTGCTACGGATGGTCAAGTGTATCTTGTTATCGTTACGTTGCACCGCCTGATCAAACATATCTCGTTATCTCAAACGTCTTGTTTCGCACAGCAACAGCGGCTGGGTGCTGTGTTGAGCAAACAGCGCAGGAAGCAACCCCTGCTGGATGTTGTTCATATCAGCTGAGGAAAGTGGACATATCAGCAGCACTGCAGTAGCTTCATATCTAAGCAATAATTGAATCACATTACTTACTTCCAACAACACAGCGCACGGTACAACGCAAACCAATCAGGTGTTCTGCCGAGAAGCTCAACTGACTCGCAACACAGTATCACGATAGACCATGACCACTGTTTTCTCATAGGTTTGTAACAGTACTAGGCATGCAGGTATTGTGATCGTCAAGTCATCCTTGCCTGCGGTGCTAGGACAAGCGGTCGCAGCAGCTGATCATGGGTTTGCGCTGAACTACGCTGTATTACATACACATTTAATGTTGCATACAACAGCTGCGCGTGTGATCCTGCCACTCGTGACCTGACACTCCGACTCCCAGACACGCACCTACATCGTGGGGCGTGCAGCATACAGCAGACACTGATCACGATGTGACTGGTACAACAAACACCAGACAGATGGTCTACAAGGCATTAGTACTAGTCTTATTGCTACTGCTGCCGTATGCAGCCAGCAGTGCAGAGACACCGGTGACTGATTGGCTCAGGTCCCCAGATGGTCATTCTCTTGACGATATAGACTCTGATTACGGGATAGAAGACATTTTGGATGACAGATTAAACGGAGATACTGATGGTAGCGACCCTGATAACAGCGACAATACACTTGATTTGTCTGGTGACAGCAGCAGCAGCAGCAGCAGCAGCAACAAGAGTCCCGGAACACCCGTGAACCCAAACGATAGCGATGGCGGCAGCGGTTACACTCATGACACTTTGTCAGCATATAACGTAGATACGAACACTCGCATCGGAGCGTTGCAGCGTCTCTGGAAGAGCCCCTTAGCTGTCGTCTCCCCCACAGCAGAAAGCCTCTTCCAAAAAGCCTGGAAATACGAAGT
>JARWLF010001751.1:0-15436 GCA_029853055.1 Scenedesmus sp. KT-U | reverse complement strand
GAACAGCCGCCCCTGGTCATCCTACAAGACACATCAGCAATTGTTACATGACCCGTCATTACACATCGCTGAAACTCTCCGTTTGACTTTGCAGTACCACCATAACTGCCCAGAATCGCTTTTTAGGCTGTGCTTGCACACACCGGTTGCTGCTGTGTGTGAAGACTGCGGCATTTACTGCTTCATATGTGCAATGCATTCACGTGCGCATATTGACCTGCCTGCTTCGGAAATTCTGAAAGCATAGACCACAGTAATCTTGCATTCTGCTGTCTTGTGCGCGTTTACATATTGTGAAGTCATGTTTGCGGTGAAAGCTGAAGATATGTCTCGGCACCTGCTCAAACTTTGCTAGCTGGCAGCTCCAATTGGAGACCAACATCATGAGATGGATCTGAGATGGATGTTACAAGCGTGTCACTGAGCAGCCCAGTAGAGCCCATCCCACGGAAATTTCAGTGATCAGCAGCGCTAAACAGATACAATGCTGCACTGACATACTTGCTACGAGCAAGTGAGTCTATGCAACCTCGTACACTGCTGTGCATGCAGTTGAATTGATGCAACGACTCAACCTATGACAAGAGAACCAAGATCTCATGGCAGCTACTGAGCACAACGAGCCAACAACATGCTATGCTTAGTCACTGTCACTTGCCCCTTCCCTATCAGGCAGCGGTCTGTAGCTATGTCTGGGTGAGCCTTCTTCAGTGAAGCCATGCAGAATACGCCTCTCTTCGACCCACCGATGCACATACAGCAAGCATGCGCCAAATATAAGCAACCCAATGGAACCTATCGTGACAACTGTGATGATCCAGATCGCAAACTGTGCATGTGGGTGTGTGGCATCTTCGCCCTGCTCGGCTTGCAGACACATGCCCCATCTCTGCTGACCTGTTGTAACATTGAAGGCTCGCAAGCAGCATGTGCGGACTTTGCAAGCCTCGATGTAGACATTGCCACCTGATAGCCACAGCTGCTCTGCGCCAGCTGTCAACCCCTGAGGCGGTTGTGCTGTACCGTTCATAGTCTTCCTCCATAGCAGCTTCCCAGTTGACGCCCCTAACGCTGATACTGCTGTCTTATTGGCTCGCTGAGCTGTCAAGACCAAGATGTCATTGTCTGCATCCAGTACTGGTAACTGCCAGGGAGTAAGACTATCCCCTGCTGTCAGCTGATGTGTCCACACCACTTTGCCTGTGGTACTGTCGAGCGTTAGCAACCTGTCAGCAGCTGTGAATGTGACTAAGCGGTGGTGTAGCACAGGAGCCATACCCCACGTCTGCGCACCTGCTGGGAAGCTTACGTTGCCTGATATGGCTTGCACCCAACGCAGCTTGCCGCTGCGTGTGCTTAAAGCGTACATGCAGATACCTTGCTCTGTCTGGTGTTTACTGTCTTCTGAGGACTGGCTCCGTAGTTCCCTGCTGTTGCTGTCACTGTTATCCTTGCTGTTGCTGCTGCTGTCTTGTTGCTGAGGAGTATGCAGCCGTTGACCAGGCTCACCCTTGACTACTATGTTGCATCCACAGCCAAACAGCATGTAGCCGTCTCTTGCTGAGATCCATGTGCAGTTTCCTGTGGGCTCAGCGCCACTGGGTACTTGCCAGGAGTCCCAGATCACTTCTCCAGAATAGGCATCCAGCACTGCAAGGTCCTGCAAGTTGCTGCAGTTGCTGGGCAACCACACCTGCCCAGCATATGTTTCTGCTATAGGGGACGGTGTGTTACAGTACTGCAGCTCCTGTTGCCATGAAACCTGACCTGTACTGCTGTTGAAGGATAGCAGGAGGTTGCTGACAGCAGAAGTTGCCAACAAACTCTCAGTATCCAGCATCTCGACATTATCTAGCTGAGTGTTGTTCATGGATTCTGACCTCCAGAGAGGAGTGCCCTTGGATAAGTCCAAGGCCTGCAGCCAGCTGCTGTTGCTGCTTGGGGCATTGTATGCCAGAAAGACTGTCTTAGCTTTGCTGTTTCTGCTGGGCGTTGGTCCAGTGATGTCTGCAAGTACTGCTGATGCTTCAGGACACTTGTACTCCCACTGCTTCACACCGCTCTTAGCTTTGATCCCATACAGGCGGCTGGGGGGCCCTGCTGCAGCTGCATAAACCACGTCTTTCACCTGCAGCCATGCAGTGGCCATATGGCACGAGACTCATCAGCAACTTACATTGCTATCAACAGCAAACAGCCAGCGATGGCTCGATAGCACCTTGTAAGGACTGCAAGTAGGCGTACCATACTGATGCACACATGCCATGATCTCCTGCTACATGTGATGCCTGATATCAACGAGCAGACCATTGCTGCTCATAACGATTTACGTGTACAGCGTGAGACGCACCTCCTCAACACGTGAGAAGCTTGCTGATGGTGGCAGGTCAATGTCTTTGATCCAGTATCTGAACCAGTTATCTAGGGGAAACTGCCAGCGCACATGTCCAGTAGCAGAGTTGACAGTGTACAAGCCTGGTCCGCTCCAGGTTGTGTAGTACACTGATCGGTGCCCCTACATACGAGAGATGCAGTATAAGCAGCTCCCAGGGTGTAAGAGAAACTGTGGCAGCACCACTCAGCTGCAGTATCAGGCTCACCACTGACATGGCCTTCACCCCTGATGAAGAGGTGGTGTAGGCATACCAGAGAAGATCGCCTTGAGTCTGATTGACAGCATAGATGTTCCAACATGGCGTTTTGCCATCGGAACACTGATCTGGGGTAAGTTGAACCTGCCACAGCAGAACGTCTTTCTTGCCAGCGGGCTGAGGCACCTTTAGACTGTCGACGGATGTGGATGCTAGTATTACAGCAAACAAACTCAACATCCAGACGCCAAGCCTGCATTGCCAGCCTTTGCAAGTGGCGCTTTGTCCCGGCATCTTGACGATGCTGGCTAGGGCTTCGCCACCATTGCTATCACGTCGGTGCTGCTGCAAGATGGCGACCAATAATTGATAATAACATGTGCAATTGCTAGCCTTCGCTCCGAATTCAGCGGCAAGTGTCTCAAATGCGCACTTGCAGGACTCGACAGTTGCACCGTTCCGTATCTGCTGCCTGAGCTTCTAGCCTGCAAGCAGTCATGTAGCGCGTTGCATTTGGTAAGAATGTAGCTGTACTAGATGACGCTTTGCGCCAAAAACTGAAAAGTGCATCATGCCTTGGTGAACAGCACACACTGTAGGCTACTTTCTTTCCCACCGGTGATGCTGCAGTCTTGACAGTCAAACTCGCCTTCGCAGAAGCAATCCACCATTTGGTTGCCTACTCTGACTTCAGCCTCGCGCAATCCAGAAAAGTCCACCCATTTTGCAAGCCAGTGCTTCAACAGATCAGGTGCATGTGCAGCATGTGGGAATGATCATCTGATAAGGACAGTGCCATCACAACAAAGTATTAACATGTAAACTACCCGTCAGCCATAGCAATACACCCACCACATAGTATGCCGTGAAGAGTCTTGTTGCCCTCAGATGTAGGTCTGCTTTTCACAACGTCGCAATAGCCGCAATGCTGCAGTGCACTTCATCAACTCTGGGCCAGAGTAGAGTCAAGGTCAATGAAGCAATGACAACTTAGTGCCATCCAGATGCTGTTAGCAAGCATGCACACGAGTCTATCAGAGTGCCTGTCTGATCAACGGTGCCCTGTATCATCACTGCCAGCATTACTAACTGCTGCTGATCTTCGAGCTCCGTGCAGCCTGCTTGCAGGCCCTGGAGAACACACAGAGGCGATTTTCTCCAGAATTCTCTGCTCGATGGTTGCTGCAGCTGTACGTGCAGGGGTAGGTGTCATGTACTTCTCCTTGGGTCTGCCACTGCTGTAGCAGTTGTCTGTTGTCGCCAGCACATCAAGGTCACTCAGGCGTCTGACAGGTGTCACTACACCATCACTCGCAGCCGCTGGCGAGGCAGCAACCTGACCATCCTTAGCCCATCTGCACAATGATATCAGCATCAAGTATATTGGGTTTAGGAGCTGTCCAATAAGCACAGGTATTGGCAGGTTGCAGGGGCAGTCAGTCTGCAATTCGAGCAACAGATAGGGATGCTTGCATATCCAAAGCAGGGTTTGCCAAGGTTTTAAGTCTTATCTTAATCACAGGAAACTCCCTGAGCCAGCAGCCCCCTCACCGGCCGGCTCGCCTTGCACTGCTTCTCCTTTGGTCTCCACCAGTGAACGAAGACTTGGGTGTAGTGAATACGATGTCTGCTGCAGCTGCTATTGGCGTGGTTGATTCTGCCGTTTCCTGTGTCCTGGAGTTGGCTGGTGCACTCACTTTGGCTGACCCGACACTGGCACTGCTGTTCTCCCTGCTCAAGGAGGCAATCTCTGCTGCACTGCTGCGTATTGCTTGCGCTGCGTGAGCCATGGCCTCAGCTGCCTCTACAGGCTCACGCCAGCTAGCCATCTCCTCAAGTGTGCGACTTCTGACGTGGCTGATTTCCTTTTCGAAGTTCTCCTGCAATACATTGCCACAGTGCTGTTACTCCAGCAGCTGCAACCACTTACACATTGCTGTTCGACCCATGCTCTGTGCAAGTCGCCCACAAAGTGCACAGTGGGCAGCACAACCTAGGCAGCTTGATCGGTGCAGCAGCACATACCTTGGAGGTGTACACTGTGCCTTTGTCAGCCAATCTGCCCCTGCCACTAATTGCCATGCTGCGTGCGCTCAGTGGTGAGGTATACAAGACACTTTGTGCCAGGCTGGCAGGCTGTACTTTGGCTGTGGGGCCACGAGGCGCTGTGCCGAGCATGTTGGGTTCAATGGCAAGAGGATCATTAGCACGAGCAGCCAAATACCTGCAAACACACCGTGCAGCTCACTTCAGGAGTGGTTTGAAAACCGTAAGCATCTGGCCTGCCTTCTCTTTACTATGGTCACATACAGTGCTGACAACTTGTCAACATGGCATGTGATTTTCCATAGCATAACAGGCTTACCTGACACACTGCTGCAGGTGGAAACGTTCCCTCAACAGGACAGTAGCCTCATGCCTGAGCTCTTCCAGCTCCTGTTTCAGCCTGAGGTGATACTGTATCTTCTGGCGTGGGTTGCTGTGACCCAGCCCACTGCTGCTGGTGCCAAGCAATTCCCTGTTAGTGCACAATAGCAGCACAAGGCAGTGCAGCAGTGCTTGCTAAAGAGTTTCTTTGCATCCTGTCGTGTTGGGTGTCCGATATGCTTAGCCAGCCATCATCATCCGCAGCCGTCAGAGACAAACTATGCTGTAGGCCATAGCAAGCATACTGTTGTCCGTACAAGAACCCCTGAGCTCTGCATAGAGTGCAACCTACTTCAAATCATTGGCCATTTGATCCAGACGAGCTGTCAACACAGCATTGTCTTCCTGCAAGCGACCCATTTCCAGGGCAAGAGTCGCTGAGCGACCTGCTGATGCACGGGCCTCAGCAGCCTCGGTCTCTGCTGCAGCCAGTTTCTGGAATGCAACTTCAAGCTCCTTCTGAAGCCCTCTCACAGCCTACAAATACAGTTGAGCACAGACTGCTGCATGTGTTTCCGTGAGCTGAGACTAGCACATCTGCAGCAGGAAGCTTGGGGCACTGCCCCGCATGACCAGCAGGAGCATGGCTTGTAGTTGTGCATAGCAATGGGCTTCACAACATGGCACGCTACAGCGCTTGTGGGGAAGTTACACTGACCTGTTCCACAGTCGCTCCAATAGGTGTCCTAGCTGCAGCTTCAGCCTTGACCTCAGCAAGCTCTTGCTGCACTGCTGATATCCGAGTGCGCAAGTCTGCATTGTTGTCATAAGCAGCACCCAGCTCTTGCCGCATGGACTCCAGCTCCTGCAGCTGCACTTGCTGTTTGGCCAACTCACCCTGAGCTCTTCCTAGTTCAAGAGCCAAGGTCTCAGACTCGGCAGAAAGCTTGGACACCTCAACTGTCTTACTCTCACACTGTCAGCAACAATGTGCAGAAGATAGCTGGAGTCATTGTGTCAGCTTGCGCAGTAGCATCAATGTTGCACAATACTGTTCATCACCTGGTGGGATGGGTAGACAACATTAGTCATGCACTTTGATATCGAATCGACATGGGCTGGACAATGCATATTCATGCTTTCATGCCTGCTTCTGAAGCTGACCAACTAGTGCAGGATTGGACTCCTTACCTGCTGCTTAAGCTGCTGCAGCTCCTCTTGAACCTTTTCAGCAAGTTCACTCAGCACTGCAATCCTCTCCTGCAATGCCTTGTTTTCACCCAGCAGCTCGTCCTCGCGTTGAGACCATGCAGTCTGCACAACAAGCCAGCAAACACTGGAGATGTGCTGACTTTCTACACAAGCACAATGTTCGCCATGCACAATGCACCATGGCAACACATCATTAACATGTCGTTGAGTAACCTCCTGCCCCTTTCAACACTGCAATCGTGCGTGCATGCCTTCTGTACAACCTAGCAGCACTGCTGTCACTGTATACAGTGCCGGATACGCACCATTGCATCAGACAAGTCTGCATCTTGGGCCTTGCATCGCTGCAGTGCCTCCTGCAACTGAGTGTTGAGCTTCACCTCCAGGGCCTTGCTGTCAGCCAAGCAAGCCTCCATTGACGAACTAGTGGCTGTTAGTGTTGCCACCTTGTCATTGAGGTCAGCCTGTGGAATGAGGAGTGTGTGACGTTGACACATTATCACCCCACGTAAGTAGGATGTCAACTGACAGCTAGGAAGAGTGACAGCAAGGAAGTGCCATGGCTGTTTGCTGTGAGCCCTAGACACTTTGTTGGTAACGTTAGTGCATATGAGGCAGTACACAGAGCAAACACTGGCAACATATGGATGAGAACAACATGGTCTGGCGCTGCTGCTCACCACCATCTGCTTGTGAGTGTTCTCAGTCTCCTCCTGCTCAGCGATCTTGCTGTTCAGCTCCTCGACCTACAGTGCCAAGTCAGAAGCAACCTGGCATGCGCTCCTTGCAGATATCAATTGGCTTCAACGGACATTCTGCCAGCACTCGCCATTGAGCATGTTGCCGTGCGCACATGTGCTGGCAGCATGCTATGCATCATCATCAGCAACCCTACAAGTCTCTTCTGACCTGCCAAGTGCACATGTTGAGCTTATTTCCTTGCATCCGCCACTCACCACAGTGTCCATACGCGTCATCTCCTGCTCCCACTCAGCAATCTTGCCTCTGAGCTCTGCCTTCTCACTCTTCAGGGTCTCAACAACCATACTGCTGTCCTGCAACTGCTGCTGCAGTGCGGCCACATCGTGCGCCAACTGTTGCAGCTGGTCATGCGCTTGCTGCAATTGCTGTTGAGCTCCTGCCAGCTCCTGTAAATTTTGTGCATGTGCAGCATTGCTCTCAGCTGCCTTTGTTTCTGCAGCCTGAAGTTGCTCCTCTAGCGCCATCACCTCAGAGCTGCGCTGCTGCAGCTGGGTGCTTACCGACTGTAGCTGCTCATTCTGCTGTGCAAGTTCGCCAGTCACAGCAGCACACTCTGATGAGAGTTTGGTAACCTGAGCCTCAGCAGCCTCCAACAGATCTGTCAGCTGTTGCTGTCGTGCCTGCCCCTCAGCCATAGCCTCCTCATGCTGTTGCTGCAGGGCCTTATGTGCTGCCTTCTGACCTGTCAACTCGTTGTTGGCTTCCTCCAAACTGGCCTTCAGCCGCGCCTTCTCGACATCAGCTTCACCAAGCTGTTCTGTTACAGACATCAGCTCCTTGTCCATAGCTGATGTTGAGGTGTTAGCGGCATGTAGCTCTTGCCGCAAGCTGCTCAGCTGTTCATTGAGCTGGGCTATTTCCTCCCGGAGTTTTGAGCACTGTGTTGCCTCCTTGTCCAGCATCTGCTGCTTAGCTTCAAGCTGAGAGGTGGCGCTCACCAGCTCACTCTGTGTCTCGCGCCACTGCCGCTGCACGTCTATCAACTGCTGCTGCAAAGCTGCATTGTCATCCTGGGTGGCTGCTAGCAATTCATCTGTATGGCCCTGAAGTTCTGCTGCAGCCATCAGCTCAGAATCCCTGAGGCGTAGCTGCTCAGCTGTTTCAGACAGCTGCTGCTTGGTTTCCTGGTGCCTGCTGAGTTCTGTCCGTAGCAGCTCCTGGGTTTCTGACAACTTGCTTGCTGTGTCAGCTGTGCTGGCCTGCTCAGCCACCAGCTGTTGCTGCAGTGCTGCCTGGCTTGCCAATAATTCCTGGATATGTTGCCCTTGCTGCTCAATGTTCATGAGAGCAGCAGCTGTGGCAACTTGATGCTTTTCAGCCTCAGCAACAGCTGCTGATAGCTGTTGCTGCAGGTCACACATCTCATCAGCAGCTTTGGCAGCAGCAGCGGTTGCTTCACTCCTGTGCTTCTCAAGCAGGTTGCTCAGGTCACTATGCGCTGCCATCTGCTCATCAAGCTGCTTTCTGACAGCTAGCAGCTCACTGGCGTTACCAGAAGCTTCATCCTGATACTGTTGCAGCTGCTGAGCCAACTCAGCCTTTGATACTTGCTCCTGCTGTAGCAGCAGCTGAACTTCTGTTATGCTAGCAGCAGAGGCTTCTAGCTGCTCCCCTGCTGAGGCCAACTCTTGTGTGGTAACAGCATGCTGCACCCGCTCTTGCTGCAGTGTTGCCGTAGTTTCTGCTAGGACTGCCTGCCCTGCATCCAGCTGCTGTCGACATGCTCCCAGCTGCCATTGCACATTTGCTAGCTGTTCTTTGGTTGCTGTATGGTCTGCTCGTTCATTTGCCAGCCACTCCTGCTCCTGTTGCAGCATTGCTGTGGTCTCTTTGTGTGCTGTCTCTTCACTTGATAAGCGCTCTGTCAGAGATGCTATCTCTGCAGAAGCGGACTCGTGCTGACCCTTAACCTCAGCCAGTTGCTGCTGCCATTGCTCCTTGGTGATAGCATGCGCTGCCTGCTCAGCGTCAAGCCACTCCTTCTGCTGTGCAAGCATTGCTCTGGTATCGGCATGCTCAGCCACAGCAGCTGCCAGCTGCTGCTCAGTAGCAACCAACTGTGCTTGCACCGCTGCAGCACTGCTTTGCACTTTCTCCATCTCCACTTTAGTTGCTTTATGCTTTTTCTGCTCTGTGGCAAGCCAGTCTTGCTCCTGCTGCAGCATAGCCCGCGTCTCAGCCAGTGTGCATTGCTCACTGCTCAGCTGCTGCTGAACCTCAGCCAATATTGCCGACTTTGCAGCGAGTTGCTCTCTCTCATCTGCAAGGTCTTGTTGACAGGCATCCAGCTGCTGTGAAAGTGAGTTACACTGCTCTTGAACGGCCACCAACTGAGACTGGCTGTACTGGAGTGCTTTCTCCGAAGTTGCTGAGTTGTGGACTCGAGCAATGCGTTTGTTTGCTCAAGCTGTGCTGCCACAGCTGTTCGCTCCTGTTGCAGACTTTGCAAACTTCCAAGAGCACTGTCAAGGTCCTGTAACACATGATAACATCGTCAGGATTGGCTGCAAAACCATTGACACTACATACAAAGCTGCATGCTAAGCTATGCTGCTGGCAAAGAGTTTTTACTACTGTCTCGTGCACTTTGCACCATGGCGTCACATGCCAACTTTGATATGAAAGGCACCACCCAGCTTTCAAATCAACATTGCTCTAAACGAATGGTGCACATGATGGCAGCATCAGTTATAGTGGAGGAGCAAAGCAGGCTGCAGGTTTGACAGCGGCTTGTACCAACCTTTTGAAGCGCCTTGTGAGCCACACCCAAACAGTCCAACTCCTGCTGCCGCTGTTCGGCCTGCTTCTGGCCCTCCACTGCAGCAGTGCTCTTGGCTTGCAGCTGCTCCTTTGTCTGCTCCAGCTGCTGTTGACTGTCATGCAAAGCAGAGCGCAGATGCTCCAGCTGGTCTGCATTCTCCAGCAGGTTGGCACTAGCAGCATCTGCAAGGCACAGCGTGAGTTGTCCATGACCAGGTCTTGGAATTATATGACCCACGCACCAAAGATCTTCATATTGACAATGGCTGACTTCTTCGAGTGATGACATGATTATTCATGCAACATGCTATACATAAAGAATACACCCAACCTTGGTCCAGTGGTGCTGCTAGTGACTTACCAAGGTCGTTCTGTAGCCTGACTGATGCTGCCTGTAGCTCTTCCCTCTCTTCCTGCACTTGCTGCAGAGCTGCTAGCACTTCCTCTTGTTCCTGCTGCAGTGCAGCCTCCTGCAACAGGTCAAAAGTGTCAACTTGACCCTGCTGTGTGACTGATCCATGCTCCGCCAGGTACCATTGAGGTAGCAAGTTTGGATAACGTGTAGCTCACTGGCGCACCTGCTGCAGTGTCTGGTCAATCTCCTCTTTCAGGTCCAGCAGCCTCTGTTCAGCAGCGGCAGCAACAGCCTGCAATATACGGTGTAAGCAAGAGTCATACATTGCTGTGCAGTTTGTTCTGTCTCCGCAGCACAACCAAAGTGCTTGGTGAGGGTAAGAGTTGCACAAGATGGGACCTCAATTAGCAAGTATCAAGTACACCTTGTATCCAACATTCACCTTGTATTCTGCATTGCTCTCCTCCAGCTGCTGTATTTGATCACGCAGGCCACTGGTTTGACAATCAAAGTCCTGCGCCTGCACTTTCAGCTGTTTCTCCAGCTCCTGCACATGCAAGTTACGTTGACCATTGGATTGGGCTTGATGCTTACTACAGCAGAGGCAACTTCTTTCTGTGCCGTTTGGGTGCCGTTCAGCAGCAATACATATGCTGTCAGTAGTTGATGATGAGAGGTGGCAAAGATCTCGACCTTTGTTCTTTTTATAGCTTTCTCCAAGTCATGTGTAAGCTCTGTAATCCTTTGAGTTGCCCAAGAAAACTTCCTCTCTGTGCCAGCTACAGACACAGATACTCTCCGCTGACGCGGTGGTGAGAGCTCCCTTGAACTGCCAAGGTCTTCTGCAGAAGTAGCATTAGTAGGAGAGATGAGTTCGGAGATCCTGCCTTTTCACGTATAACTGATGGCTACTTCATTACTGACAGCATGCAGCACGCCAATATGTCACTGTAACAGTGCCCTAATCACTTGCCTTCAGACAGCTCCTGTGAGCGAAATCGCTCCTTCCCAAGAAAACCTGACTTGGGATCGGCTTTCCAACCATCTACAAGTCTGGGGTCGTACGCTCCTACTCGGCAAACTGGCAGGTTGGCATAAACTGCTTTGTCAGATAGCCAGCAGTAGACACGGTATGGATGCGGTTACCTGGACCCGGTAAGTGTTCCTTTGATTTTTTGAATCTTTCTCCTGTTCTCGCCCAGGCTGACATGGCTTCTCATCAAGTTTGCATTGAGGTGCTGGTGTCAAGAGTGCGCAGCATGGCAGTATGTCGTGTACATCTTTTACGAGCAGACAGCCTCCGAACAGCAACTATAACGGATAAAGATGTCTGTTGCCAGCGACTCCAGTGTATTGGAGCCAGTAACCAGCGTAACCTCTAGGAAAGCAGCACATGCGCAACAGTCGAGCCTTTCTCTCTTCAGAGAGTGTAGAATTGTTACTGAAAAAGCCACAATGTGCAGGTTTCTCTTGATGTGCATCACCACAGCCATAGCTGTCGCGCACCTTTCAACGGCCAACGGGTTTTTGGTGATCAATGTCTGGACTAGAGAGGGGGCAAGACAAGACAAGACATCACAATAACAGGACATACAAGATGGGTATACACAAAGCCGATACAATTGACGGGAACAACAACGGCACACTACTACTCCCCTCCAGCTGCTCTGCGGGAGGAAGGCAAGTATCTGTGATCTTTTGCTGCATTCTTCTTCCTGCGTTTCTCCATATACTTATCAAGCTTTCCGCTGGATTTGAGGTCCTCGTACTTCGCTACCAATTCTCTCTTCCGCTTCTCTGATTTGCCCAGGAAGAAAGGCTTCTTGCCAGCAGCGACTGCAGCTTTTTCTTGAGACTGCAATACATGCAATGTGAACATTGTTGGTAACAGTACCTTCGCAGATACGCATGTGATGGCAATATCCTTTGCAGTGCATCACCCTGGCTTGGCCATGTAGCTGCCAACAGTTTGTCAGCAGCTTCGTGCACACCTGGACCACATAAGACCCTGCCGCAAGCACTGAGGAGCACTGACGTACCTTCCAACTCTTGTCCAGCTGTTCTGCTCTGCGCCGACTCTTCTCATCACTGAGCTGCTGCTGCAGTCGTGTGAGCTGCGCTTGTATGTCCCGTCTTTTGCCCTCACGCTTCTCTTTCTGCAACAAATATTCAGTGTGCACAACAGGTATTGGCTTCGTGAGGTTTGGGTTTGAAGCTGGAATATGACCCCAGTATCAACATAGCATGTGCTGCTGGCAGGCCATGTGCCCAGAAGAGTCAGATAGAACATCATGGCATGATGGTCTGCACTGCCGGTGTGTTCTGCAAGACATGACCTGCAGTGCTGGAAGAGCTGGGATCACTGCTGCTCAAGACCTGTACGGTGACATGCCAGCGGACAATACTGCTGCTGCTGCTGCTGCAACAGAAGTCCACTGTGAACTGCTGCTGCCTGGTACCCATAAGACCTCATAAGAAGCCTCAGGATGATGACAATAATAACAACAGCAGTACATACTCATCAAAGACTGTACTCACCTTCAGCTGCTCTTTCAGCTTAGCACGCTCCTGTGGTATCACATCCTCATAAAGGAAGGAATAACGTTTGGCGAACGCATCCTTGTTGAACTGCTTGCCTCCTATTGTCGCATCAAAGCGTGGGTCCTTGGACGGCCTGTGCAACAAAACATGTGCTTTACCGTTGAGCGTGAGTATCACACACATACTTGCGTACTTGACCAATAGCGCTTGGTTGATGCTGCAGACATGTCTCTTCAGCTGTACTGACGCTCCAGGCACTTACTGCTTTGGAATCTGGATGACCTCTCTGAAGCGTGAAACAGGTTTTTTGGAAGAAACTTCTTGCGGTCTGTTTTTATTCTCCCTGTGATAGACTTTCTGCTTGGCTGCTATGGCTGCTGCTCTGGCTGCTGCTGGCGTGGGGCCCTTGCCATCCTGATGTAGCTTTTCTAGCACCTCAAAAGGGATATCTGCCACTTGCTGTTGCAGAGCCTGTTCTTGATGATCTAGGTCTGACTCTGAGTCAGTATTGCTGTCATCATCACTATCGCTATCACTACTGCTTGAGCCCGGCTGCTCTGGGTCTTCACTGCCTGCTGAAGCTGGATGCTGCCTGTGCTTGCTGACTTCCTCTGGCGCCTCAGATTCTTCGCTATCAGTGCCAATGTATTTCTTCATATTCCTGTTATCAGTACATCGGTGCAAGCTGTGAAGCAGAGCGTCCCTTGGAAACACTGATACAGTAAGTACTATTCCCTGCAGGTGGCTCACGCTTAGACTTTCTGTCTTGCCCTACGTGAGCACTGGCTCAGTGTAAGACAAGTTGACGCAAAGACTCACAGGCTTGCTGCAGCAGTTGGTTGGTGTCATGCGGAAGGGCGCAGAGTGGGACCCTGAGTTATCCTCCTCCGCGTCGTTCGCGATTTCTGTGACCCACCTAAACGTTGCCCATGCGTTTGGTGTTCATGCATGCGTAGGGTTGGTCTCTTCAATCTGGCACACATGCAGCAACTATCACAGGCCTTCAGCACCTGGCTCGGTCGTGTACCACAGCGCATACTGACGAACGGCCCAAGCTGGCATGCTGGAAGTGTCATCGACGTTTTGTTCAGCGCATCAATCAGGTCATGTTGGACTCACAGCAGTGGACAACATGACCAGGAGCACTGTAGTGATGATGAGCAGATTGTTGACCTCCAACAGGTTCTGAGCCAGCTGATCCGAAGGACTCATGCAGCAGAGGTAAGATATGCAGCCGTACGGCAGGAACTGCCACCATCTGCAGCAAGCAACAATTGCAACTACTGCTTGCACCTCTACCTGACAAGGGCACCTGTCAGCACAATATCCGTATGGTCCCCAGTCAGTATGCTTGCCGACAATAATAAGTGCTTCTCGCAGGCTGCTATGGCCCAAGTACTTGCAGGACAGCAGCTTGTCCTGCGCAACAGACCAGATGCTGCATTCTTTGCTGATCAGGAACAGGAGGCCCTTCATTCAGTTCAACACCTTCTCCCTAAGTAACAATAGGCCAGATATGTAGTGTATAGTTTGCAACTGCTGTACATGATTATAGCATGCAGCCTCGCATCACTGCATGTGCATCACAGGCAACATTCCCTTCTGCAAGGCATTGATTGCTAGCTCACTGTGTTGGTGCTTTTGAGTTTGGAGAGTTTTGCTGGTACTGACAGCTCTTCAATCTGCCCGTATGGCTGCTATTCCTGTTGATTTTCTGTATGCAGATATCGTGTCCGTCCATCAGCGCTGCTGTCAATTCTTCAAGGTGCTGGCCTAGCAGCTGGTGCAGCAGCAGCCCTGGCACCAGCACAGCTCAGAAACACAGTCATAGCAGCACTGCAGGAATCATTAACAGACCTTTACAACGACCAGTTGAGAGTTATGCGGGCTGCGGGCTTGAGTGATGAGGTATGTCGGCAGGCGCTGCAAAGTCTCTTGATGACCATAGCAACAGCCTCAGACTTCACCTGCTTCATCAGCATGCTCAACTCTTGCGGCTCTCTCACACTCAACATGACTGCAGTGGAGATGCATGCCATCTCATTCAACTTGCAGATACCTTCAAACACTGCATTGTGCAACAACCTGTTCTTCACCAAGAGCAATGAAGAGATTGCTGCCGTCGATGCGTCAGGTGCCATCATCCTGCAGCAGCTCCAACCGCTCAGTCTGCTTCCTTACCTTGTGCATGTGACCTGCCACTGCAGGCATCTGACGTCCGAGCAGTGATGTTGCGGTTACGAGATCTTGAGCGTGCAGCTGAAGGTGCACCAGCACCCCCAGATATTATGAGTCTGCAAAAGTTGGAATCAGTTGGAGATCTTGGCATAACTGGGGTGGTGGGGGCTGCAGTGAAAGCAGTAGCAGATGCAGCAATAGCAGCCTCTGGAAAGTTATAGTGTTGGTTGAACTATGGTATCTGTATGTACTTGTTGCATGACATTATCTGGGGTGGACCTTGCTAATAAGTATGTGTGCTGCATCATGCTGTCCACCGTCACAGACCCAGCATCGTAAGTCAACATACCAAGTGTATCTGATGCCACAGTTACAGTGTAATGTAGCGATTTCTTCAAGATTCTGTCTAGCAGCGATCTCAGGTTTGTTATGTGCTTACTGCTTCTTTCATTTTATAGATGCCATCTACAAACAGTGTTTGGGGGAGACAAATCAACATCATGTTGAACATCAACTCGAACAGGCTGTTGTTGGACAACAATAGTGACAGCCTAGCACACAATGCATGCTGCCGCGTTTTCCCACTAGTGACCTCCGTCGGCCACTCGTGCAGCTATGTCTGGACACTGTCTATGGGATCTCTGGTTCCCTGCTTGTCAAACTCATATCA
>JARWLF010001749.1:0-14673 GCA_029853055.1 Scenedesmus sp. KT-U | reverse complement strand
TATTTACTTATCGTATGTATGTGTTATACGTTTTAAATCACAGACATACAATCAAATTCAAATCTGGCCCGCCCCAGTGCCCGGCAGCAGTATGTGTCTTACAGTCGGCCCAGTAGCAGCAGCAACAGTGGTGCAAGCCAGAATACCGCACTACTGCTTGCTGCCGCAGCCACAACCAGAAGTTGACCCAGAAGTTTACAAGGTACTTATATGTTATTCTCACATGTTACATTTTGCATGTTATTTCTTGTCAGACACATCTTGTAAAACCCTTTTTACACTATAGCAAGTTCTTGGAGTGTGGATCAGTAGATAAATTGTTGGCCACACTTTTAGTTGTGTTTTTACTTCTTACAGGCTAGTATAGCAAGGAAAGTTAGTCGCACAATCAGCCTGAAGCGGGGACTGTCAACAAGCAGCAGCAGCACCAGCAGCAAACTGGCAGCAGCAGCAGCAGCAGCAGTCACTAACACACAGCAGCAGCAGCAGCAGCAGCAGGAGAACACGCCTGTTACAGCATCTGCGGCTCAAGGTAATAATGCACTAGCAGCAGCAGCAGGAAACAGCTTCAGACGATTTCGCAGACTGTTTGGTGAATCAGCAGGTGTACCATATGTTTAATGATTACGCGTCGCTGCTGCTGACCCTGCCACGATGTTTGCATGCTGCAGCCAGAAATACGCAGATCTTCTGCACCCAATGACAAATGTGCATTTCATGTATTCTTGTTCAGGGACCAATGGCTGGTGTGTCGTTGAGAACTCCAGCAGCAGCATGAACAACATTAAGAATGACTACAGCAAGAATGACAGCATCAGCAGCAAACAAGATGTTACTGAGAATGACGGCAGCAGTGGTGCTAGCACAGCAGCAGCAGCAGCAGCAGCACCCTCTGATGTCAGCAGCAGCAGTGATTGTCCTTTCTGGGTGGCAGCAGCACTGGGGCAGCAGTGGCAGATGGAAGCTCCATTCCCAGAGGTGGGCAAGTTTGAAAGCTACTCACCACTATCCTACATTGAAAAAATATTTGGCATCCGCTGCTGTCACTGCTGCTGACTGCTGCTCTTTGCTGCTGCTGGTGTTATGTCATCACAGGTTGACATTGCTGCTGTGCTGTCACCTTTGTTACGTCATTTATGGACGTTATGGCAGTTGTTAATAACTGGTCAACCACTGATGGTGGTGGGTCTAACACCCAGGTAATATATGTTACATAACAACATATAACTCGTCATGTAACTGTTACTTTGTAACACATCAGCAGGTCTCAAGATTCATCAAAGCGCTTCCTGTACCTCTGCATGACAGACAACTGTCTGGCAAGAATGTACCACAATGGGAACCTTGTTACAGCTTGCAATATCTTGCTGCTGCTGCTACTGCCTTCAACACTGCTGCTGCTGCTGCTGTAGGGACACCTCCATTGCCATACAGGCTCTGTTATCTCTAATATCACCGCTGCCATATGCTGCTGATTACCGGCCTTATTTCACAATCCATGATCCAGACTTTATTCACATATCAAGGTATGTCACATAACGTCATGTAACATGTTAGAATGTCACCTTGTGTTTGTTATATGACTATTGTTACATTGTTTGATTGACCAGGAAGGCTGGTGGTGTCGCAGCATGATCAAAAATTGCTCAGCTTACAGATGATGGCAGTATGCATAATAGATCAGCAGCGCATTCAAAAGGTGTGAATGCACTTTTCACAAATGCAGGGGCAAGTTGCCGAGCAGAAGTCAGTACCAAGAGCCAAATGCATCGTCAGCCATCAAAACAGCAGCAGCAGCAGCGAATGCAGATCAAGCCATGGAGCAGCATTTGAACAACAACAGCGATGACAATGTACCAGCAGCAGCAGCAGTACATGATCAGCAGCAGGGTCCAGATCTTCCTGCACTGTTGGGCGTGACTAATCTTTACTTCATCAAGGCATTACCCAACTTTCCAAGTGTAGTTGCTGTGAGCAAGAAGGAACAAGCGGCGCACAACAGGTACTGATTTCAGCAGTGCATGATCAAGATATAGCAGCAGCAGCAGCAGCAGCAGCGGAGCAGCAGCAGCAGCTTTGCCGCCAGCAGGTTGTGTCAGGTTTGGCCAGATGTGATCACCACACCGCTGTTATGGTTTGCTTGTCAACTGTGGTGCGGGTTTTAGACATTTTGTTATCATTGTTGTAACACATGCCGTGTAACATGTTACATCTTGCAGATCTAACAGTTGGGGCGGCAGCAGCAACGGCAGCAGCAATCAACTCGACGCACTCTCACCCCAATTGTCATCACCATCATCACCAGCAGCAGCTGCTGCTGCTGCCGAAACTCCAACAGCAGCAGCAGCAGCAGCGGCGGCAACTCCACAACCTGCTGCTCCAAGACGTGGGCTACTATCATCCACAGCAGCAGCAGCAGTCCGTGCGTTGAAACGTCGTCATAACGGCCCACAAAATCTGTTATATGACTTTTCACATCACTTATGGTGTGGAAGTAAACCGCTGGTGCGCCCAGATCATCAGCTGATTTCTGCTGTCACTGCTGTCATGCAAAAAGAAGCGGCAGCAGCAGCAGCAGGTGGCGGATCTGCACATCGGCAGTTGAAGAGACACTTTGCTGAGTTGACAGCGGCATTCCTGAAACCGTTTGACAAGTACTTGATACCTGGACAGAATGGCAAGGTCAGTAATGCACACTGAGACAGCAATGCACATTAAGACAGTAATGCACGTCAAGGCAGAAATGCGCATATAGCAGTAATGCATGTTCAGACAGTAATGCACACCAGTGAGATTGCATTTTGTATTGTAGAGGACTGTCTTGTACAACTTGCGTGATAGCTATGTGCACTGACTGATGTGACAAGTCTTTGTGTTACTTTTTGTGTTACTATCTGTGTTACTATCTGTGTTACAACATGTTACATATAACAGGTGCCCCGTTGGTGTCCTGACAAATTCCTTTCCAGCCTGACCAGTCAGCCCAGCTCACTGCTGCCACCAGTCCTGACAGCCAGGCTGAGCAGCAGCAGTGCAGCAGCAGCACTGTATGGTGCATTCCTTGATTCACATAACTTTTGCAGCTGGTTTGGTCATCAGCGGCAACGAGTGATGCATCTGCTTGAAGATGATGAAGATCATGATGACGATGATCAACAGCAGCAGCAGCAGCAGGAGGAGGAAAAGGTGGAGGAAATGCACGCCTTTGAGCAACAACAACAACATGTGGGTGATGAATGCATTCACAACCTGAACATAGTATGTCTCCCACCACAACAAGCCTGTTGATCCCCTGATTAGCAAAGATGCTTTTTACAGGATAGTACATGCATTGCTTTTTGGGCCGGGTCGACAACTTGTAATGCTTCATGAGGATCTCGACAAGAGTATACTCATCAGCGAGTGCTGTGAATATTGTGGTGTGTATTCATAATGCAGGAACCTGCTGCGCAAGAAATAGCTAGTTCTGATGCAGCAGCGGCGGCGGTGGCAGCAGCGGCGCCTTTATCAGTGTTTGATGCTGTGACAGCAGCAGCAGCAGCCGACCCTGATGAGATCAGTTTGGTGCAAGCTGTGCTGAGTGCAGAACAAGACCTACTAGCAGCCAATGCACAATGCAAGCAGCAGCAGCAGCAGCAGCAGCAGCAGTCTGTAGTAGGTCCAGGGGAAGCCTTGCTGCTGCCAGCAGCACTACAGCAGCAGCAGCACTGGCAGCAGTGTGACGATGCAGTAGAACAGCAGCTGGGGCTGCTATCGTTACAAATCAAGTTTGTAACATCACTTTTGGCGTTACCCAGAGATTTGCAAGAAGCATTAGTAAGTAGCCCAAACAGGAAACAGCTGCTAGAGAAATGCATGGCGGCCATCGAGAACAGCAGCAGAAGCAGCAGTGGTGTTGGTGCTGTCGGCAGTGTTGATGTTGCTGCGCTGCAGCAGTTGCAGCAGCTTCTGCAGAACATGAATGTGTGAAAGGAAACGTTTGGCGTTGCGACAGCAGTACATGGAGTTGAAACACACTTGGTGCACGGAAAGGCAGGATCATGATAGAAACAGCAAACGTCAAGTTTGTTGCGTCAGACATATCTGCAGTCACGCTGCTGCCCCGTGCAGCCAAGTCTCCTTTCAATCATGGCTGAGCCAAGTTTTCTTTCATTTATGGGAAGGTCAGCTGTGCTTGTGTGTAGTCTTTCAGAGACTGCTGCCAGTGCCTGTGCATGAGTCATGCTTGTTGTGAATGTCTCTCCGAGAGACTCGGGGAGGCATAGGGCCGGAAGGCCGGAGCGGGTTCACTTTCGCCTTTCAACTTTATCGTAAGGTTGCAGTGGTTCAAGAGACTGTTGGTCATGCTTGTCGAGGACGTCCCTGCGATTCATGTCGACCTCCGGAGGCTGCGGATCCGCAAGGTGCGAGTTTGCGGCCGAGGGTTGCTGCACTGGCGCGTATGGTTGCATGTTGTGTGCCGCATAAGGCCGCATCCGGAGCGGGTTCACTACAAGAAACGGTACCTCGAGTGCACCCTGAGTATGCGACGAGCCTGCCTACTCGGGTCAGCATAAACTCGGCGTACACTCGTGAAAGACTCACTGTATATCCAGCCTCTACTCGTTACAAACTCTGCACTAACTCGCTGCCCGATTACAGCCTGGATATTGCCACTCACTCTGAGCAGACTCTGGATCGAGTATGTAACGAGCCTATGACGGGTGAATGAGTCTGTGGTGAATGCAAGGCGACTTTAAAGTGGCCTAGCTGCACAGGCAGCACCACATGCATGCTGTGCTGCCACACAGTATGTTGATACAGACAGCAACATAGCTCATGCAGGCACATTGATGCCGGCCCCCACTCTTAACTACCATAGACACCAAACACTATCATCTACGCCAGCACTCTACTGAAGTCTTGCTACCAGTCCCATACAGCAACTACTGGTGAATGTTTGCTTGACATTGCTTGGTGTCATCACAAGCTTGTGATTCTTCTCAAGAAGAATTCTGTACATCTGGTTCAGAAGTGGTGCACCACTGAGACACATCAGAGCGCACCTGCAATGCATGAACCGAAGATGTCAGACAGCATGTTGTCTGTTTGCTTTGTTTTGGTGTACATATGCAGCACGTATACATGAAAGCTTCCTGATCAATCGATGCTGTTTACACGATGTTGCAGTTCTAGGTGAGAAATTTTTGCCAACAAGTGTTGGTTTTGCCCTCGTTGGTTTTGCCCTCGATAACTTCCTGCTGTCGTGCTGCTTGGCTGTCAAGGCTCTAGAGTGTCTCAAGCCCCTATGTCCCTGACTGCGTTTTCTGGTCTGCTCTGCCGTAACTGCTGCTGCTTGCTTATTCATAACAGCCTTAATTAAGCAGGGAAGAACAGCAACAGCATGTACAGGCAGAAGGTGCTGCAGCTGCTAGCACCCACCCACCTGCAACCTCTGGATCACTGCCTACCAGCAACAGTGTATATGGTTCACGTAAAGTTATCAGCAGCCGTGCAGCAGGTGTTGTACTTCATCCACAGCATGACAGGGACTAAGGGATGTGGTGGACAGGCACAACTGCTGAACACTTGAAGAAGGGATGAGGATTTGACAATTTTCCGTCAAAAAACAAAAGAAAAACTTGATTTTGAGAATGGAAAAGCGGGCACCTACATGGCTGGCAGCCATGCTTCAGGCAGTGCAGACAGCGGTGCAGTTCAGCTATTCCACCCTATTATTAGGCAAGCATATGGCAACCTACGCAGCTACCTACTGTTCCACCTTACACTGGGCAATTATGACTCACAAGAGGAGCCTCCGAGTGTCAGCTGCAGCAGATGCAGCTGGTAAGGAACTACTGGAGTTTGCTCAATTGGCCACAACTGATTGGCACCAAAGCAAGATTGGTACATGTGTATTGTACAAACACACACTCTATTGCGGCATGCATTGTAACTGACAACATGCGCATCAATAGCATTGAGCGGCTCTCTATGTTGTCAGTGGACACACCCACCCTGCGAGTTCAGACCCCTCTCATACGCCTGCACCATGGAGTCTATGTTTGCCGCATACTCTGGTGAACCCAGATACGTCTGGACTATGCCGGCCAATGATGAAAATATTGAGGTTCTGTAGAAGTCAAATCGGAAGGTTGGTGCTTGAAATACCTTCAGATTGAGATCGGTGTGGCGGAATAGTTCAGTGAGCGTGTGAGCTGAGAGGCTCAAGGAGATGTTTGAGATATACTGTTGCTGTGTGATGTCCGACATCAATTGAACTGAGTCAGCTAATACGTTGACTGTAGCCTACAGTCAACCTTGCGGCAAAGGTGCAGCAACCCAGACACATGAAAGCTGATGCCCACTGCATTCACTTGCCAAATCATTGAATGAGACACAATGGGGCTACATGAATAAATTGGCGGACGTGCTGCAAACTGTAGTACAGAGACAACAAGAGCATAGGCTCCTTCCAAACACAGACCCAGTGCTGAATGCACAATATACGTCTGGCGCAGGCAACAACAATCAACTGCTATAGCACTAAATGTACTAGAATTGACACCAGCCAACCATTGCATGTCCACAACATTATAAGTACAATAGTCAGTCTGCGGCACTCGCACAACATTGAAGCCTTCCGGGTGGACGGGCTTTCATTCCTCTAATGGCCTCAATATCACGCTGGAGGTTTTCTGCAACAGCCGTATCACAGAGACCATTACCATTTTGTGTCATGACAGTCAGGGTTGCATGTGCCCTGTGACCGGTGATGTTGGCAAGTGCCTGCAACACTGTAGCAGTGATATCAAACGCTAGTACATACATGTGCACCCTTAAGCCCAGGCCTTCTGTTAGAGGACCCTTAAGATTGGTGGCCCTCAGAGCTGATTGCCAATCAGACTGCAGTACACTATTGCTAACTTAGCGCTCAGTACACTATTTGTGGATTATGAAATTCTCTTGAACTTCTAGGTTCACTCATGTGGCGGATACAATCGACGCCATGAAACGGGTCACCATCCTAGGATGGCAGGCCTGCCATTCAGGCCCGGTCAACGCTTGGATGTCTGAGACTCATCTAGTATTCTGTGTATGTTGATAGCATGCTGACTAGTTACAGTCATAGTACTATTCACCTGCTCCTCAAGCACTTCATTGCTCGAGATTCTTCTATCAACACATGCATGCAAGCACAGATGCCATCATGGCGCATCAATCTGTCAGCCAGAGCAGACTCTGAGGCTCACGTACGCAATGACGATCTACACACAATCTGCAGTACTGACCTGCATGGCCAGTTGCTGGCCTGCACAGGGGCTGTTTGAAGGTACCCAGTACTCTAGCAATACTCAATAACGAACTATAATACTACAGAGTCCTGCAGCATGCCAACGGCATACAATGCACACAGTGATCATCCACTGATTTGGGGCGACGGCGCCCAGATCAACAAAATAGCAGGCGATATGCCTGATAGCCTACACTGCAGATTGCAACAGATTACTGGCCAATCACATGACCAAATGAAAGGCAAATCAAGCAGAATGTAGATAATCCAGGACCGAAAAAAACCCAGCAGGGTTCAAACAGATCTTTCTTCCAAGGCAGTAAGCAGAGGACGCAAGGCATGTGCATGCGCCTGACAGCGGCTGTGTGAAGCAATCATTTCTGTGCCCTATAGCACCATAACTTGGTGCCATGGCAAACAAGCAAGATAACACGATCATGACTGATACTCAGTATTGGCATCAACAATAACTCGTGCAAGCAATGATACTTGATAAGAAAGCAATCAAACAGCGTTCAGTGCAGCTATTGCGAGCTTTGACTATTGCCACCTTAGAAAAAGGTTGTCAGTCTGCGTTCACTCGCATCATCACCTACACGAGCCTCAACATCCACAAACAAATGCCATCATTGAATGACTTTAAATATTCAACCGCAGTGCCAGACACCCATCTGCTCACAGCTTGCAGGCATGAGATGATCTAACAAACAGAGCAGTTAATACAAATGCATGACAACACCTCAATGTCACATGGCATACCAGTCATGCGCTATCATAGCATTGGCATTCCTCTAGCATTATGTGCTAGCATGTTGTGCTTTGGCCTACAGTCCTGTTAGCCTAACTTAGGCCTGCTGCTGCAATCTTTGACTCCCTGAGTGAGCATCACACTCCCAACTGAGCCAACCACAAGAGAAAAATAATCGCTATGATCTCCATATCATGACAGATTGGTAATGTCAATGTTGTGACAACAATCCTCAACCTGCCAGCTGCAGAAACGTCTGAGCTCCCGGACCGCTCAAAGTAGGTTCATACCATCCACGCATGCTCTCCAGCCTCTCACGTTACATGTTACTTATCTGGTGACGTGTATTCACCAGGGAAGCCTGCAATAGCATGACAGCAGATCGATTGCATACATGAGTGTATATACGCACACTACATGGCATGCCGCTGATTACCATTATCACTTACAGGCTGCTGATGACATGCATTGAATGAGCAATGTTACACAAACAGAATCCCTGACTCCAACACCAAAACCGCGACCAGAGCAGTAGGCAGACAAGTGAAGTCCCAAGTGCGACCGCAGCACCACCTTGAACCCCATCAGACCTACCACTAGCACTGTAGAAGGTGGATCCTGCAAAGGCTGCCTCAACCACGGTTTTTAAGGCATTCTGGAAGCTTGTACTTTGCAGCACTGCCACCAGCTGATCTGTGGCATCCTGATCGCTGCTGGCAGAACTTGAAGTTACGCTATACACGTTGAAATAGAAGTAGTTGACGTCAGCGGACTGCATAGCAACAGTGACAGCAGGGTATGGGTGAGAGGCTTGAGAGTGTGACGCAAGTATCTGTTTTGCTTGATAGCCAGCTGGCATCTATATCCAGTACAGGTACACAAATTGTCACAATTTGTGTAACCTTCACTGTGCCACAGTGATGCTGAAGCATGATGCTGCCAGCACCTGGCAAGTAGTACTACTAGTAGTAGTTCCTGTCAAACATGCTGGCATCTTGGCGTAGTCTAGTAGTAACCACTCGGGATCACTCATATGATAACGTACAGCATACCTATCTATCACCCTGTGATTGCACCCTACATGGCGCCACACGCAATCCGAGATAGTAAGTTATGCGTCTAACCCACCTGACCACAATCCATGGCCACTGTAGTGATAACAGAAGTGTTCATGATCTTTGCCACCTCAGCCATCACCAGGGGCTGTAAGGCAGCAAAGTTCTCAGCTGAGCACCCCACTGCGTCTGCAAACACTTGCACGTGAGCTGTTCCGGTATAATTGACAGTTGGAGGTGTTGGTGGCGTTGGAGGTGGCACCTGCATTATCATTGTGACATCCAGTTACTAGGAATCATGTAGGTCAAATTGGCGACAAAGTGGAAGCAGAATATGAGCAATTGAGAGTTGCTACAACAGGTGCGACCTCACAGCCGCAGAAACGGTGAGCTTTGTTATGCAATTGTCACCGGTCAAAGCACAGATCTGGCTGATGGCATGATTATGTTCGATGCAGTGGTCCAGCCGATCAAGATGTCATGTGAAAGGTATATAAAGCAAAACAGTAGCTTTCAAACCTACCGGAGCTGCAACATACTCTCCACGTGCAACTGCAGAAAGTGACAGGAAAGCACAAATGCGAAAATGTGGGTACCCCAGCTCCAACTTTCCTCTTGATGTAATACCAATGAGTTGCATGTGTCACATTGGGCAGGTAAGAGACTAGCGGAAGCGATTGGGCAAGAATCAGTGTGATTGCCAAGTGCCGGCAAAATGCGCACTGGTTGGTTGACACCGCATCAATGATATTTGGCAATATTGCCAAGTGGGCCCGAGAAAAAGGTACTAGACAGCAGGCACCATTTCATGCAGTGTTGCTTGCATGCAATGCATGGTAGTGTGAGCAGCTTGTGGATCGTAGAACCCACCTGTCAGAGAGGTGCTGACAGCATGAGCTGCACCCACATTCGCCTGTATGCGCCCTGATAATGCAGGGAGGAAAGCACTTGGATCCATCTTGCCGTACAACTGATCTTCTGCATCTGCTGCTGTACTGTCCACATTGTAGACATTCACAATGAAACTTGCTTCGTTCATATCGGAATCCTGCAAACGTAGTACAATGACCTGCCGTGTTTAGCTACAATAGTTCATGCTGCAAAGCTGGCTAGCAGTGCCGCCAGTATCATCATTGCATCAATCCAAGCTCCATGACCAAATGCGTCAACTGTGTTGACTAGTTCTCTGGCGGGCAACAAAGTAACACTGATGCCCCTACAGGGCTTCCAACATGAAAAGCCTTCCAGATGATCTAGAAAAAACATACATTTCACACCATACAGTGTTTCTGCAATGCTTAGCATGCCAAGTTAGTAACTTCACTTACTTCGACGCACTCTACCACCACTGCTGTGATATTGCTGGTTGACAACTGATCCTTGATCGTCAAGGCAACCTGCTCCGCGATTTCTGCTTTGCTGCTGCAATATATGTTCGTCACTGTGAAGTTCGTATGTGCTGCTCCTGATGTATACTTGGGCGGTGGGGGCGGGGCCACCTGCAAAGACAGTGCAACACATTTACAAATGTATTGATCTTCTTGATGATCATAGCGTATGATCGTCATGTCAATGACCGTCGGTGTGCTGCCCAGCTACAACTAGTGGATGGTGATTTGTGACTGCTGCAGACAGCAGTATGGTGCCGGCTAGCAGGTACTGCGCCAGTAGACGGCAAGCATTTTAATCATCAGCAGACTGAGGTCCAAACTGCTGTATACCCTGTGTGCAGCAATCCAAAGGTGAGCAACAGCGAATACGGGTGATGTGACTTTCCCGGGATCTCATCTCATGAACACTTTCGCACTCACCGGAGTTGGGACATACTCTCCACGAGCGACTGCAAGAACAAGGGTGGATACAAAGGCAGTGTGATTGATCAGCAGGTCTCTGCATTGACTGAGATTTATTTGGATCGTAATCATCAGATTTTCAACACACAACAGGTCTGACAAAGGTGGTAGCAAAACAAAATCATATCTGGCAGTATCTGGGCAGTGCCCACACACACGTGCATTTGTAAAACTGCCCCAGCCACCAAGTCAGACGACCATGCAACACCCACCTGTCATACCAGAGTTGAACTGGTAGCTCTGGTTCACATTATTTGTCACGCGAGCTGCTAATGCAAAATAGAAGCTCTGAGCAGACAACTTCTCATACAGCTCGTCGTCTCCAACTGCTGCAGTGCTGTTTGAGCTGTGGACGTTCACAATGAACTTTGTAGAGTTGGAGGCAGCATCCTGCATGGATTCAGATACTTGAACATTCAGTGCACAATATAAGAATAACTGTACAGTCACCGCTGTAACACTGATCCCAGTGAGCTTGCTTGAAACAGCATATTCAAGCCTGTTCTTCACCGCCTCTGCAGTATCATGATGAGCTAGAAAAGAGCAGGATCTGCAGGTTGATCAAGAACGCGTATATCATCTCACTGCTGCAGCTGACAGTACAGCAATCATACTGAACCCACATGGATGCACTCTGCCAGGTCTGCTGTTATGTTGTTGTTGGGCAACTGCTCCTTGACAAGTAATGCAAATTGCTGTACCACTTGTTCCATGGCACTGCAATCCGCACGATCCACAGTGAAGTTGGCGTGTGCAACACCCGAGGTGTACACAACAGGCGGCGGACTTGGGACATACTCGCCAGGATATGCTGCGCACAACACAAGTTGCAGATGCAGATAATGTGATGTGCTGGGTTTGTGCACATGAGTGCTTTGATCATCAATCCAAGCTACTAGCTGTGGAACATTGCAACACTTGAAGCTGCCAAGTACGTATGTATCTATGCATGAATGAATGCATGCAAGGTGGAATGGAAGTATGTATGTATGTCATCACTTTAATATGGGATGTGACTGCTTTGCATTCAGTCAGTCTGCACCCTGGCATCCTGGCACCCTGGCATCCTGGCATTTTGCATTGTGTATGCAACGGTCATTTTGAACGGCTGCCAGAGCGACTGGGCCTCACCAGAGCGCAGCAAGTATATGGCTGTGCCACGTATGGCATACTGAGTAGGCTAGGAATACCAACGAATTCTTCCCTCTGCATGTGGTATTTACTCACCCGTCTTTTTGAGAACTCTTGATTCAGGGTAGTTATCTTCCAACCAGTTCTCAGTGTAATCCATGAAAGACTCATCATTCAAGATGGCCATGAGGTTTTCTGTGACATCTGACCAAGAACTTGTATGGTATTGGTTCTCAACGAATGTTGTCACATCAGCAACGGGATCCTGCAATCAAAGATCACAGAACAGATTCTGTTATAGTTGACACGCAGATATGTATTGTGTTTGCGTCTAGACATACACATACTCTGCAACAACAGGTCTCTGATTGATTGAACCCTAAAGAATATGCAACCTGTCAATGTGTACTTGGATCTGCTGCGGTGTTAATCTGCCCGGCACAAACACACTCGTGACTCTGACTCAAGCACTGACATCATAATCTCAAAGAAACAGACAACCTATGCGGCAGTGATACGTAGGAAGCAGCACATGCAGCGCTAGGTTGTTGGGGCTGTTGTTGTGCTTGTGATCTAATGCATCACTGCGGCTGTGGACATCCAGTGAATGTAAAGCACTACAGGATCATTGGTACCCATCAAGATGCATACGCAAGATGCAATGGGTTACTTACATAGCTGCATACCACCTCCTGATACTCCACATCACTGAGTGGCAGGGTGGGGTCTCGATCAAGGAGTGAATGGTAGACCCGCCGCGCCACCTCGTACTTGACTTCGCTGGTTTCGCAGTCGATGTTCCCTCCTATCTCTATGATGATGTGTGCTGCCGCTCTTGTCGTGTTTGGCGGAGACGGAGATTCCACCTGCAGCAATGATGTTGTTATGGACTGGGTGATTGAGCAGTCCACATGCTACTGCGCTGTGCTCACACAATACGTGATATGATGACAAGACACGACAATACATACATACACGCACCGGTGGGGGTGGTGATGGTGTTGGTGTTGGTGGTGTCGGTGTTGACGGCTGTGGCTCTGGTGTCGGCGGCTGAGGTGTCGGCGACTCTGGTGTTGGTGGCTGTGGTGTCGGTGACTGTGGTGTTGGTGACTGAGGTGCTGGACTAGGTGACGATTCTGGTGAAGGTGACACTGGCATGGGGGCCGGTGATTCAGGTGTGGGGGATATCGCTGGTGATGGGGAGGGTGATAATGGACTGGGGGGTGGAGCAGGACCTGCGTAACACAGTTTCAACATCTTCATATGACGATGTACATGACGAGCTAACTCTTGGTACTTCTCATGCTGATGTGGCTCTTCACTTGAGGTATCACCTGGACTTGGCCAGACACATTAGCCCTGAACTGCAAGATAGTCTCTGTGACACAAACAAGCCTAATGAATTCATGTTTGCAACAACAAGCTCACCAGGTGGCCCTGCAACACACTGTGTCACAGATGTTGATCCTGCTTGCAGAGTTGTAGTACCGTTACTGCAGCGTGCACAGTTCAGTTCCTTGGTGGCAGCTCCACCGGCGGAGTATGAACCCTTGGGGCAGATGTAACAGGCAGCTCCAGCATAACCAGGAAGGCAAGCTGCAAGACAGCAGCAAAAATAGGACATCTGAGTTACTGCTCCTAAGATGAATACCTAGGACATCAACCAACCTGTAGGCTTGGACCAGTAACGCAAGTGTACTGGCGTTCTATAAACTGCCTTGATGCGCATGCTACAGCTCAGCTAATACAGACTGGAACAACAGTACATGTAGCAAAGAAGAAGCAACATCGTGCACAAGCTGCTGAGCTCAATGCTTACCTCCGCAGCTAACCCTGTTTGCTCTCAGGGTTGTGCGGCCAACAGGGCAGATGGTACACTGCGGGCGGCTTGTGATTGCAGCTCTTGTTCTACGAACATACCCCGGTGCACAGGCCTGGCATGAGTCACCACCTGTGGCATTCCTTGCCCACTCATAACCAGGAGCGCAAGCTGCAAGCAAACAGACTGCGTGTTGATTCCTACTAATCGATAGTAGAGCCAAAAGTGGTGATATCGAAGCTGACGCCTATAGAAGTCATAACAGCAAGTTGAAGCAGTGATGGTGGAAGGGCTCTGCCATGCAGCAAGCACACAAAAGAAGAACAGGATGAGCAGAAGCCATGTTTGGGTTACCCAAACATGCTGTCTCGAATGACTCACAAGCCGGACTGATGACTCACCATCGCACACGCTGCTGGCTGTGGACACCGTAGAGTAGCCTGTTGGGCACTTGGTGCACTTGTTTTCACCAGCCAAGGCGAAGGCACCGATCTCACATTGCCAGCACCTGGCTGCAATCCTGCTCTGCTTGTATCCTGCCTTGCAGCAAGTGCATGGCCTGTGGTTGGCGCCGCTTCTGGACGCCTGGCACGTCATGCAAGTACGAAAGCAGGAGTTTGTGGTGTTGCCTGTGACCACTCTGCACTGATTTGGGATTTCATCTGCGGTAGTAGAGGCCTCTTCATTGGATGCCTGCGCGAGGCTTCTCCGATTGTAGGCTCGTGCGGACCAATCGCGGGCATGGTGGTCACCAGAAGCTGCCGCGAACGCACAATCGTGACATATCAAGAAGA
>JARWLF010001745.1:0-10376 GCA_029853055.1 Scenedesmus sp. KT-U | reverse complement strand
TCATGATCAAATCAAACAATCATACAATCTGCAACTGAGCTGAACTCACAGTACTCGTCAAGTCACTATTCTGGGACCAACTACGTACTGCACTACTCTAATCATTACAGGCAAGGTGTCGTCCCACGGAGAGTTGTAAGCTATGTTCTGTACTTCGCACAGAGGTGCGGTCTAGCAATCTTCACTGCTGCAATGGATCTTTTATGAAGCTTTTGCCCGCGCAGCACGACCACTGTGGTCTTTTTGTGGCTAAAAGCTGACATACACTAGTCAACACCCCAATGAGCTGGAACACACGCAGCACTCGATTGTGCTCTCTTGAGGTGATGAAGCCATGATGCTGCGAGATGATCACTTAGCGCCAGATTCACAAGCTGGCAGCCTCAGATACTCACGTATACCAACTTTCTTTCACTCGTATACAGCAAGAACACTTCTTGATCATTGTATATGATTTGGTATCTAGACAGTCAGTTACTGTCTTTATCAACACCAAACAGCTGCTGCAGTCCTCCTGTACTGCTGCCACACAGTATATTTCTTTTGTTGATCCCTGCACAGAGCTAGCAGTACTAGTACAGCGCTGTACTAGTACTGTACATTACAGTACTGTCGCATCCGTACTACCCTCAAAGCGATAGGCGTACGCAACGCGTGGCAACGCACTGTTCCTTTGGCACTTCTACAGGGAGTCGCTGACTGACGATACACTTCCTATCTCGCCTGCAAGATATATGCAATCATCCATTGAGGCAGCTGTGGTCACAGCTAAACACGTGCACCCGGGCCGGCCCGGTACAGCAGGCGTCTGATCGTTGCTATGCTGCAACTTTGTTCTATAGCTCTGTCTGTTTTGTAACAAATTGTCAAATCTTCAAGCATTGCAGTAGCTGGTTTATGGGACTGGCGGTGGTGCGCGGGAACGCTTAAGCTTGAAGAGTACTCGCGTGCCCAAAATTTCAAGCCCACTACCGTAACTGTTCTAATGCTTTCGCGTTTGAATTATTCGCGAGGAACCCTGAAAAAGTAAGTAAATTTCACCGTATTTTGTTTATTTCGCGAGCCCAAGCCCTGGGATTTCACCAAGTCACAAATGTTTCGAGAGCAGCTGGCATGTCTGCAGCGGCCAGGCTAATATTGTGGCCCTAGAAACACATGAATGAACAAACCAAAGCCTTGTGGTTGATGTGAGAAATCTACAGGCACCACATCCAAGCAATTGCTAACAAAAAGGCTGCAAGCAGTGAACATCAGTGAACCAGCTGGTGCACCGTAGTTACGAATATTTCGCGACGTCGGACCGCAAGTAATTACCACTTGCACGCAGTTTCGCGAAGTTGGAGCCTTCTGGTATTTTATTTTCGCAAATCCATTAGAGCACTTACGGTATTTCAGTGGTAAAGGGTTCAACAGTTCGAACACTGCAACATGATATACACAAATGGTTTGGTGTAAAAAGCTTGCAAAATACACCTGCCGGACATGCAAGCGCCCAGACAAAGGTGTCTGGCAGTGAGCGACTGGAGTGACAAGAGCGACAGCGCCAGCTCTTTTCCCCTCGCAGACACCCATACACGAGCTCAGACGTATACTTCAAAGCCTACTTACTAGTGTTGTAGAACTCTTTCGAACATCACAGGGGAGCTGCTACTCTGTAGTAGCGCTAGCCTTGCAATTGCAGTTTGTGGATCAAGTTGTGCGTACGGCCGCTGCGAATGCGTTTGAGCCTCCACTTGTGAACTCCGTATACAATAAGTGGGTAAGTAAGACGGCGATCGTTCGCGTGCCAGCAACTTGTCGAAACAGCGTTGTACAGCGTTGTACGGTACAGGGCACCCTGTGCACTGTGCAGTGTGCTGTGTACATATTTGCTTGGGACCTTTGACATCAACGTTGCCAAGTCAGTGTAACTAGTGCTCAGCTGGTTAATTGCTGACGTACAGGTGCTCCAGGTCTATGTCCAACAGGCAATGAGTACAACATCTATTGTCTGCCTTGCCATTCTTCTACTGCTGGCACCATGGCCAAGCCCCGTACCTCAAGCCACCCACCAGACAATCAGCCACGGCTTGAACGAGTCCGATCATGGCAGCAGATGCATACCTGCCGTGTGGACGACCACTGGACACCATGGCAGCAGGAGGTCGGCGTCTGCGCAAGGGTTACGTGTGTCTGATGAGAACTTGGGTGCGTCTGAGCGTTCAGGCCTGGATCTGTTCAGCCAGTTTGAGGATCTCCTAGAGCTTTCAGATGACTTCACTGGTGGACGTCGAACGGGGTCAAAAAACACTGGTAGTAGGCGAGGAAGAGCCAGAGCTGTGTATAGTGATTCAATGACCCTTCGACAACAGCAATTGAAGCTGTACAATGTAGCAGGTACAAGGAGCAATCTGCATGACCCTTGTGCTCGTGCTTTGGTGTTTTGTCAGCTGTCTTCATAGCTTGATATCTGCCTTCTGTAGCAGCTTGTAAGCTGGGATACACATGCGACTATGAATTCAACCAGCACTAGACTAGGTGTGCATGCCAATGTTGCAACACCTGTACCTGCAGCACATGCCATGTGGCAGCCAACGACGCCATGCACTCTGTCTGCTGTGCAGGATCACCCATGGTTTACCATAGCTTCAACAAGAGTCAGACTCCTGGAGGCAAGAACTATCTGCCCACAGTGCGAGATCAGGGAGTTTGTGCAACTTGTGTAGCTCATGCTGTGGCAGCTACCGCCACTGCTTCAGTAGCCTCCGCGTTGCGGGAGGATGCTGCTGACTGGGACATCAACCCTCAAAGCCTGTACTATTGCAGCGTCGGTGGCAAGACATGTGCCAGTGGGTGGCAGATTGAGGGTGCACTGTATGAGGTTGGTACTGCTGTTCAAATCGAATGATGAGTCATCCGTTGTGCGGTCGTGGCGTGTCATTACACCCTCACACATCAACCCTGGCAAAACCTATCTCAGGTGGTTTGTCTGTCGAGTTAAAATATGGGCAGTGATGTGTGTTTGATGTGGCTCGGATGGCTGTCCAGCAGCAACACCTGGCACCAGCGTGTGACTGGCATGGCATGTGACATAGCATATGCTTCTCTGTACACATCATTCTGCCGTCACATGCCAGCCAACTCAGATTGTTGGTTCTGTTTCCCGTGTGCAAATCTTCAACCATAACATACCAACTGACTCAGGCTAACTGCACAACTTCATTGATACTTGCAGCTGCAAATCAATCCCAACCTCATCCGCCCATCTGATTGCCTCCGCGGCAATCTGGTGGAGCCTGAAGTCAGAAACTGGTTTGATGTATGTGGTGCAGCGGACACCACATGCTCACCTAGCGACCGGTCTAAACCCTGGTTGTCATGCTCATACAAAGCCCTAAGCAGCTTCTGGCAGATCCAGCAAGCTATCAGGCAGTACGGTGCAGTTGTAACCAGAATTACTATATGCAGCGACTTCAAAGAGTTCTTTGACCCCACCAAGACTGGCCTTCAGAACGGCATATACGAACGCAGGCCAGACTCTACCCCAGAGTATGGTCATGCTGCTGCTATAGTAGGGTATGATAACATCAACAAAGCATGGTGAGCATCGACCAAACCTGCCAGTCACTAGTGTACTCGCCAAGTTCCAGAACCTGACTGGTTTTGCATCATTATGCTGGGGAACATCATGATGCTTGTCACAACAACTCTGCAGCTTGAACGATCCAGTCAGCTTGGCTTGGCACTGCCACAAAAGTGTGACATGTGGTGTTGCTCCATGATGTGCAGGACTATGCTGAACTCCTGGGGCACCAGGTCAACAAAGGATGGCCTGTTCAGAATTGCAATGGGAGAAGCAGGTGAGTCACATGCACTGGCAGCCCATGTGCACATCACAGCACACACAGTCTGCAGTCTGCAACCTACACCGTCAACGCAATCTGAGGAACCTGTACCTGAATTTGTCGCACTGCTGACAGCAAATGTGACGATCCATGCTCATGCTGGTCTTGCAGGTGTTGGTGCTCCTGATGACACCTATGCAGTGATCTGTGAGCCTTCTCCTGGCACCAATCTTGACCCACATGACATACAGCCATGGAGGCGGGCAAATCGTAAGTCTGTCCGCCTCGTAGACCCTCAAGCAGACAGAGACAACCTGACAGTTCCATGCTACTTATACGATGCAGTGCCCGGTGACACAGCAGGATCACTCGCAGATGCATTTGATGTGGACGTGAGGAGGTTTGTTCAGGATAACACTCAGGTGTTTACACTGGTGCCCGTTTCAACCGACTTGTTGAGCTGACAGGTCAGCAGATCAGCAGCATTCTCAGCAACATCAAAGCCTTGCAACAGTTTCCAGCAGCTGGCGAGCCTTACATCCGTTGTAGCGATGCAGCGGGTAGTGTTAGGGAGTGCCGCCTTGGTGCTTCCGCGGAGCTTTGTGCTGGCAACCGGAACTGCACTGTTCACTACCTGGAGCCAGATGTTTCTGGCAGTCCAGCTGGTAAGGTGCTACAGATCTGCAACATAAGCTCAGATGCCAGGCGGTTTGATGTTGTGGCAAAGTTTGATGATCATGTGATATCTCAGCACAGGGCTCTTAGGCGACTGCTGGATGAGTTCAAATATCAAAATACACCCATACCTCACAACTATTGCCAAGTGGCAGGTTCAACTGGCTTTTCTTGGGTACAAAATTGCAATGACCAAGGATGGGTCACTCACATCAAAGCATGGGTCGAACCTGGCGCACTAATGAACAGAGGTTTGGCTGAGTTGCTGCTCACATTCCAAGAGCTGAGGCGTTTGGAGATGCTCGCAGCGAGTGGTAGCACTGTGCCACCGCAACTGGGGGGCCTGTCAAAGCTTGAGCACTTCGATGTATGGGGGGTTTGCTGGCAGGGTCGTCTACCACCCAATCTGGGTGAAGGATTGCAACAAATCCGAAGCCTGAAGATCAGGTACTGGCAAGACTTGAAATTGCCAAGTTGTGGTGTCCAGGGCACATTGCCTGCACGTTGGGGATTGACAATGCCGTTTCTGACATCTTTCTGGTTGTATAACAACCGTCTAACGGGCACACTGCCTCCAGAGTTTTCTGGATGGAGCAACTTAGCTGAGTTTTGGGTGGCAAGCAATCAGCTGACGGGAGTTCTTCCTAGCAGCTATGCGGCTTGGGAAAATATCTGGAGCATAGACCTTTCCAATAACAACCTACAAGGCGAGGTGCCAAATGCTTGGTGGCAGCACGAAGACACCTTGGAACTTATACAGATTGCCGACAATCCTAGGTGAGCATTATTTCATGCGTATACCAGACATCTGTGAATACATGCTCTGAAGTATATCTGGACTGCTTTTTGATCAAGTATGGTAGTCAGAAAGACTTCCATGTCCAAGAATATCAAGCTGTGTTGCTTGACACTCGCTGAACTGTTCCTGCAGAGTGCGAGGGTGCATACCGTTACCTCCTTCCGTTGATGTTAGATATGCTGGGAGTCAGATCACTGGCTTATGTTCCCCTGGCAACCACATAGTCGAACAGCAGCAGGTAGATGCAATCGTGTCGTACCTCAGGCCCCTGTTGGGTGGTGGCTACAATGCTGGGTCACATCTGGTGCCTATCACACAGATGATAAGGGATTTTGATGGGGCTTCACTCCGTGATTCATGGTTTGCCACTGATCCCAGGGAAGGTAGAGATGAACAGGCGTACTGGTCCAATCATGGAAATATGGTTGGCAGAACCCTGCGCATGATCGACAGTACAGTGTACTTCGTTATGATAGATGCTAAGGCAGTTGCCCTCGAACTTACTGTACTGCCAAAGTTCGTGTCTCAGTTGCCACGGTTAGAGTCGTTTCACTGCCTTTTTTGTCAACCCGGTTATCGGCGGCGTGGCAGCATGGAACTGCCAGCATCATTGGCTGCTCAGGCGCCATCGTCACTGAGAAGCTTGCGGCTAGAAGACAATTACATTATAGGTACATTGCCCAAAGAGTGGGGCACGTGGTCTACCCTGGCGACACTCTCATTGCGAGACAACTTTCTCAGCGGCGCACTTCCTGCGTCATGGAAGGGCATGAGCTCCATGCGTTATCTGGATCTACGAGAAAATTATGCCCTGGAGGGGACAATTCCGGCTGATTGGAGTAGTCTACAAGCAGGTATATTCTTGTTTGGCACAAACATCAAAGGGTGCATACCTGATCAGCTCATGAATAGAGTTTTTTGGGATCAACCCAACACGCCCTGTTCAAAAACCAGTTCGGAAGTTGCTGCTTTGTTGGAGCTACGCCAAACTGTAGACTCCTCTGGGCAAGTGTTGGCCACCTGGACCAGGGAGAACAGCGGGCCGGCACCGCAGCCAGGTGAGGTATCTTGGTATACCAGTGTCTCTTTTGAACAGACCAGGCTCATCAGAGCATTATGAGACTACATGAGCCTGCAAGCTCACAGTTGGAACCACACCACTAGCACAGATATGTAGCATAGACTGTATACGCATTGTTCGATGGGTACGATTGACATGGAGTCAACCTTCCTTGTTTTCAAGTGCTATGTTGAGGCTGGCAATATACACCTTGTAGTCCTATTTCCCACTGTATGCGAGGCAACCCATGTCTGAGTTGCCAGAGTGCAGAGTTAGCTGCATAACCAGCTCTGACTCCACAGCATCTCCCAAATGCACGCAGGTACTCCTCCTGGCTACTGCTGGAGGTTTGTGGGTGTGAAGTGCAATGAGCTCAACCAGGTGACATCGTTGGATCTGGCTCATCTTGGCAGGAGAGGATTGAACGTTGGGGGCAGAGTACCAATCAATAGCGTGCTGCACATAGCTGCAAAGCTTCCAGGTTTGGAGGTACGTCATGTGCTGCTCTGTGGATACACCAAAGATACTGCAGATGATTACATGTGGCGTGTGGGTTGTGAGCTGCATGCTCAGCAAGAATTACTTTGGTCTCCAGCCACCTGGTCAATCAACCAGATCAAAAACACAACCGTGCATCACCAAATGCTTGCAGATCAGCTATATGGTGCCTTTAAAACATAACATGACAGCTGGCTGTATGTGAGCTTGCGACATAATAAAAGTAACATAAAGTTGAAATTACACCTGGAGGCCTTTAACAGATTACAGTGACAGCTGCCGCAACTTTGTGCAGGTGCTCAAGCTCTCTGGCAATCAAGCCCTATTTGGCGGCAGCAGACTGCAGCCCCATTTGGCGGCAGCAGACTGCAGCCCCAGGTGTTCATGGGCTTCAAAAGCCTCAAACACCTGGACCTCTCAGATTGTGATATTTCAGGACTGCTGCCAGCCAGCTTGACCTTTTCCTTCCACCTGCAACACCTGAACTTCAGTGGCAATCCCCGACTTTCAGGAAAGTTGCCTGACTTGTGGGGACGCCTGACCGATCTACAGGTGGTTGATGTTTCCGACTCTGGAGTGAGTGGGCCCTTGCCAGAAGCATGGGCTACCATGCAAAAGCTGAAAGTGTTCAGGGCATCAAAATGCAAACCTGGTGTGTCTGGTCAACTTCCGCAGTCTTGGGGCTTTTTGGAGAAGCTTGAGGTGCTTGATGTCAGTGGAGCACAGTTGACTGGTACCCTACCAGCAGTCTGGGCAGATTCTACTGCTTTGGCTGCAATAGCAGCTGGTATCCTGAAACGTGTAACGGAGCAGGTTGCACAACCGTCCACAGTACTTTTGGAAATGGACCAGGCATGGATGCAGGAAGCTGCTAGAGCTATGGGTGAATCCTCAATTGCGCAACTGCAAACTAGGGCAAGGAGTCAAAGATCTGCAAAGCTGGGCACGCTACAGTTGCAAGAGCTGCGCCTTTCTGGTAACGAGCTGACCGGTCAGCTGCCAGGAGATTGGGCTGCTTTGAAACAGCTGCAGGTGTGTGTTTTCTCACCCTGATATCATCGGGTTCAGGTGATCATCATGCATTGTGCTCTGTTCTGACACAAACCTGCACGTCATTCGCGTAGCGCTTCAGGCCATCTTCATGCAGCAACAGAGGCCCATTCAGCAATCCTTCATGTATCATGGTCTGATGCATCTCACTCCTGCAACTGACAGAGTGGGCCACAAGATGTTTATGATAGAGTTCAACATGCAGGGTTGTGCATGAAGCTTAAGTTGTGCAGAACTTGTTGGAACACCTGTGAGTGCACCAGAATCACATTGGAGCTGCGTTTCTTGGCACGCATCATTCAGAAAAGATTGTGCTGGTTGTTTTGCTGCACGCAGGTTTTGGATCTGTCCAACAACAGGCTGTCCAGCTCTCTGCCTGCATCCTGGGGCACGCTTCGTAGACTTCAGGTTTTGTCCTTATCAGCCAACCTGCTGACAGGTACCCTGCCAGGAGTTTGGGGAGGCTTGAGAAGCCTGCAACAGCTGGATCTCAGTTTCTGCAAGTTGAAGGGCGAACTTCCCAAGATGTGGTCGGGGCTCCGGAGGGTTGTCAGCATCGATCTGAGTGGTAATCTAGTCACAGGGCGCTTGCCCATAGAGTGGGGAGTCTTCAGCAACCAAAACAGCCACAAGCTGCGCAGCTTGAGCCTTGCAAACAATCCTTGTGTGGACAAGACTGCGTTGGAACAAAGTATCAGACAGTCTAAGATCTCAGAAAGTGGAAGAGTGACTGTTAATTCTACAGGTGTGGGAAGGGGAGGCCCTGATTGCAGATGATCTTGCATGGTCATCCCTTGGGCCCTTGTTGGCACAGAGTGTAGTCTCAGAGGCAGTTCTTACAGCATTGCCGATGCTGCAGTTGCATTGTGGATATGTCCTAAGACATGGATTTAAAGCTTCTTGTCTTCTTCGACTTGTGATGTTGTCAGCATGTTGTTGATGGCATGTATCCTATGGGATGTTCTTGGATGACAGGGACATAGCTAGGGTTACTGTTGCGCTGTCAAGCTGTACAGCTATGCCTCGTGCTTACTGCACTTGCTCTGTGCATAACTGTTGTTTTATGCAATAACTTGTGACTTGGAGAGTAGCTATCATCAGGTGTTTGTCGCTGTTGATATTTCTTGCAAGGTGTACAGGCTAGTTGCACTCGTTGCTCCAAGCCAACAACAGTGTTTGTTTGAGCAATCCTTGCTATGCGGCAGAAAGTGTTCAATGTCGAGAGGACGTTGTTTGTGAGTGACTATGATTGCCAGAACTATGATCGCTGATAAGGTGGCAGAGTTCTGCTCGATGCATGTCACATGGCTGGTCCCTATGACCCTTATTGAGAGGTGTGTGTGACAGGGACTCATTGCCTGTCTAGGTAGATAAGCAGATAGCGTTCTTGAGTGGCCTTGGTGATGAAGGCTTGTGCAGCAGTTGAGGTAGTCAGTTGACAGGGCGACTTTGCAGCTCATTACTCAGCTGCCTAGCTCGTTGCCTCACGGGGCAGTTGACTGCACTGCACCGGACCCATACTACAGAGATGTAAGAGCGGACATTCTGCAGGTGTGTAGCAGAGGCTCGAGGCCTTGCGGCATCACAGCACGGCAACGTCGGCCGGTCAACTTGGCGTCGGACGGTGTCAAGGTAGCCTCGTTTGCTGTGTGAGCATGATAGAGTGATGAATATGCTTTCCAAACTGCAAGCAGTGCCGTTGCGGAGCCGGTAAGTACGACCGCCCAGTGATTCCGCACTGCTGCGGACAGCAACGTCGGAGGTTGTTACGCGGCCACCCTTCTGACCAGACAGCTGATTAAGCGCAGTGCTCGTCTTCATTGCTTACTTGAATACCACGATGGTCTAACAAACATGTCTGTGGTCCTGGCGGTAGCCTCCAGTAGTAAGCATCTTAGGGGCACGTTCATGATCAGCAAGGCAGCTACCTGTTCTCATCGCCCAGCTGCCCGACTACGGTGTCGCTGTTATTCTCGACTAGAATTTTTTGCGTGTTAATGCTGTTGGCTGCTGTACAGAGTGAGCCCATGACAGCCTCGAGGCAGCATCCCGCACAGCACGGTCGTGACGTGGTTGGATATTGCGTGCGTAGGTGCTGACGAAGGCTGGATTGACTGCTTTGCTATCATTTAAATACGTCCGTCATAATGGCTCAAGGACAGGTCACCTATGACGACAAGATGTACTGCCAGGCTCAGGTAAGGAGCTCGAGGAGCTCCGCTTATGATACTGTCGAGCCCACACTGTTGTCGTGCACAACTGCAGCTCGTGCCCTCACGTTCACTGCTTACAGCCGATGTTGCATCGCTTGACATCAGGTGCAAGACACCTTGCCATACGCATCAAGCAATGGACCCAGATACTCTCAGACTCTTCAGCAGACACACGGTGGGACTTCAGCACAGCAGGGAGCACTTCACATCAACACATACCCTCACCTCTTGGTTCTGAGTGTACTGTTGTTTTTATT
>JARWLF010001742.1:0-12021 GCA_029853055.1 Scenedesmus sp. KT-U | reverse complement strand
CTGTATAGCATTTATATTAGTATAATGTCTTCCAGGTTGTCAAGTGCACGGCAGTCTGCTGCGGTAGCTCAGCAGCAAGGGGACGATGTGGACGTTTGTAAAGCCGGTTCAGAGGCCCCTGCTCCATCTTGTGACTCGCACAAGTCACTTCCAAGCTATGCAAGACCGACCACATCGTCCAAACGGCGTGCGTCTGTGGTATCCAGCAGCTCAGGCAGGCTATCTTCTGCTGGGGGGTCAGTATCTCGACCTCAGTCTGCTGAAGCAATCACACGCAACAGCATTCAGCCATCAAAGCAGGCTGCATTGACGGCCCAGCCTTCCTTCCGTACCGACAGCAGAAAGAGTATCATAGCTGCAGACAGTGCCTTGAGGCTCAGCAGCCACCGCACATCAAGATCCTCCTGCCTCAATCAGCAGGCTTGTGACAGCAACGCAGCATCAGACCAGCACTTGCAACAGGCATCAAACCCAGGCCGATCTCTCACTGAAAGCAGCAGCAGGGGATCAAGGCGTTCATCATCATCTGATACCCAAGCTCACACAGGTAATAAGTGTTGTTAGGCATGCCAGCAGCCTCGATAACAACCAATGCTCTGTGACAGTGCAACGGCCGTGCTACGCGGCATACCTGCAGGATTGTCAAAGTTGCTGTTGTATGCATTGACGGAGGTCAAGCAGTGGGTGTCAACTACCCAGTGCACTGTGTCTTCTTGTATACAGTATTCACCAGATTGTTGCCGTTTGATCAACATGCATCAACGATAAGATCTATGTGTTAGTACAGCGCATGAACTTTTGTGTTGCTCACAGGAAAACGCCCTACTTCAGCCTCCTCTGGCGAGACCACAGTCACTAGCACGACATGCAGAATAAAGTCACACAAACAGACAACTGCTAGGCTGTTGGTCAAAAAGCAGCAAGCATCAACAATAGCTGCCGCTGCTGCAGCAGCATATGCTGTCAATGGAGCAAAGGATGCAGGTAGCTACGCCAAGCAGCAGCACAAGCAGACCACCCCTAGGCTGGCAGCATCTGCAAAAGTCACCAAGGACTGGCAGACAGCAGCCAAGGCCGTGCCAACATCAGCCACCACGGCTGCCGGTCAATCGTCTACAGGCCGGGCCGTTAGGGCTATGGCTAAACCACGGCACTCTGCCTCTTCAGCGTGCATGCCCTTTCCTACAGCTGGTAGTTCTCAAACAGCTGAGAAAGATGTACACATCAGCCACAGCAGCAGCAGTGCGTTGGTCCAAGCAGATAAACGTAAAAGAAGGGATAGTTCAGGCACTGGTGCACCTGTCAGGACTGGCGTGAGGCCTCTCAGGAGCAGTACAAGCAGTCAGCCTGCATCTGCAAGGACACCCCCAGCAGCAATTGCACAGTCAGCAGCAATAGTAGCAGCAGCCACGCCTAATGCAAGCAAAGCCGGCAATGCATCCCGGCCATTGCCAGCGGCTATTGCAGCGAAGCCTAAGGCTACTAGCCGTACCCCCCGATCTTCAGGCAAAGCAACAGCCATTGCTGGGTCAAAATATGCTTCAGCAAGCTCCAAGAAGACCCCTGCTACTGTCCATGCTGTTGCGCAGGATGGTGTTACAACACCACATAAGAGCACGGGTGATAAGTGTGCAACCACATCAGGAGTGGGTGCGATATTAGATGGCCCTACAGGCAAGTTCACCATGCTTGTGACACCTGGAGGCCCTCAGTGGCCTGCAGCTGGCTTAGTGCCCTACAGCGTTACACCTGAAGCCAAGACAGCAGCAAGGACCAGCAGCGCAACATCTGAGCAGCAGCAGCAGGAAAAGTGTCATCTCGTGCCATACAGTGTCACACCCATAAGCAGGACTGCAGCCAAAGCCAGCTTGATGACCTCACAGCAGCAGCAGCAGCAGCAGGAGGCGAACAGCAATGGTATGAGGGCTGTGAGCAGAAACAAAGCTAGTAGCAGCAAACAGACGCCTGCTAGCTCATCTAGGCAAGCATCACAAGGATACGCAGCAGCATCGGCTACTGCCAGAAGACGTGCAGCGGCAGAGAGTCTATCTGCAAATGGTACCGTTGCGAGTGCACGTATATCACCTGTGACCACTGCTGTCAGCGCAGATCGTTCAACTCCTGTATCAGCTGCTGGGTGTGATGACCCTGTAGATAGCAGCCCTGCAGCTGCATTACTGACAAGTGCGTCAGTAGTGCCTTTGGAGATTTTGTCCAGTGGCATGAGTGGATTGAGCATCGGGGAGATGGAGACCGATGCTGCAGATGCTGATGCAAACCTTGCTGAAGCACGCCCTGCATCACCTGCAGCAGCGATTCCAGCAGCGGAGCTTGATGAAGATGTATCATCAGACCAGCTGGCAGCAGCAGATGAAGAGACAGCAGCTGCAGCAGCCATCTCTGCAGCATATGCAGCAGCAGCTGAAGCCAAAGCAGCAGCAGAAGCCTTGGAGAGAGAGCTTGCTCATGAAGCTGCCAGGCTTGCAGCAGATGCAGCAGCACAGGTGCAGCAGCAGCAGCTAGCAAGGGAGGCTGCTGCCCCCATGCTGAGGAAGCCAGATTGTCCATGTCACCTGCAGCAGCGTATGGTTGTCCTAATGCTTCTGCTGCTGCTGCTGGTAGCAGTGTTGGTGGCAGCAGCAGTGCGTATCCTAGGAGACCTATGCGCACACCTGAAGCAAGCCCCATGAGGTCTAGGACGCCTGGAAGGTAAGATGGTTGTGCTGATGATGTTCTGCTTCGGTCTGTTCATGCATGAGTATTTGGGCCTTTGACTCGCTTTTTGCGCGTTGCCATAGCTGCACAAACGACTACATGCAACAACCAACTGTTGCAATCACCAAGGGTTTGATGGGATTGTGCATTGAATCAGTTGCACTGGCTCAAAGGATCGTACTGCTGGTGTTGCTGCTTCCACTGCATCCAGGTCGCCTGTCTCAGCCGCCCAGCATGCTGAACTTGCTGCCAAGATGCAAGACCTTGAGTTGTCCTGGGGCAACTACAAGGTCACAAGAGATGCAAGCCCCAACGTTCGTAGCAGCATTCGCAACAGCACAAGTTGGCAGCAGCAGCAAGGTGGCCGCCCTGACAGCCGCAGCAGCAGCAGGTTGAGCTCTGACGCAGATACAGCATCAGTACCCAGCAAGTTCTGGGATCTTTCGCCTCCCAGTGCTGTTGCAACAACAGCAAATGGCAGACAGACTTCTAGAGTACACAACAATACTCCAGCAAGCAACGCATCTGCTGCAGCAACCCCAACCCCTGCGGCTGCCATCAGCAAGCCGTCAGCAGGCACTGTCTCTGCTGCAAGTGCTGCCAAGTCTGCTGGCCTGGAGGTTCAACTGCAGGAATTGAGAGACATCTGGGGCAAGTACAACAGCAGCAGAGAAGCAAGCCCCAGAGCAAGCAAGTCCCCTTGCGTCAGGAGCAGCTGGGCAAACAGTGCTGAGATACCAGTCACAGCGACAGCAGGAGCAGCAGCAGCCCAGCACAAGGAAGGTTTTGATGGCAACACAACAGGGAACCCAAGAGTCTCAGAAGTCTCAAGGGCAACTGCCAACAAGCAGCAGCAGCAGCAGCGCATGACACCTGCTAGTGTGAGCAGCAAGCAAGCGCAGACTGGCGGCAATGGCAGCAAAGTAGCAGCAGCTGCAGCTGGTGTGAAGCGTCGCCTTGAGAGTGGAGCTGTTGTTCCCGCAGTTGGTTCCATGGTGACCGCAGGTGAGGGTTGAGCTAGCTACCTGTTCATGATCTGAAAGAGTTTGAACACTAAGCCCACCAAAGCAGGCTCAGCAGTAATCTGCATGAGTGTGGTATGCCTCTGTGAGCAGGTCGATAAGACATGCTGGTTGTGTTCAACATGAGTCATATATGCAATGCACTCCTTTGGTCTATGTATGGTATGCTGTTGTCCTGTGTAATTTGCCTGTCCGGCAGCAAGGCCACCACAGCCAGAATACTGAAAGCCAGAGAGTGTGTTTCCTCACCAGGGTGGTGGATGATTGTGCAACAAATCTTGATTGTGTCATGTTCCACAGGTGCAAGAAGGATCTCTGCTGGTAGACCACGCCGCTGCAGTATCACCAGGGCTGCAGCTCCCCTTGTTGCTGCTGCTCCTGCTACCCGTCCACGTGTTGTCTCCACCACCACCACTAGCAGTAGCAGCAACAGCAGCAGGAGGCAGAGCAAGGGCAGTGCGGCCAAGAACAAAAGCAGCATCACCAGTGGTGCAGCGGCAGTTGGCGCTTTTGGTGCAGTTGTACCTCGCAGCCCATCACCAGCAGCAGCAGCAGCAGTGACAATGGCAGCAGATGCTGGTGAGGAAACATCAGGTAGGGACTGGGATGCAGCAGCAGTGTGGTGCGCACCAAGTCCAGATCCTTGTAGCCCACAGAGAAGGATTCAAAGACAGGGGCTGCAGCAGAAGACGGCAAAACCAAACACAGGCCTGCACTCCCCTGCTGCTGCTCTTGCCTCAGCAGCAACAGCAGTAGTCAGTACCTCTGGAGACGTGTCTTTCACTAAAGTAGCACCCAGCTCTGTTGTTGCATCCAGCAAAGCTGCTGTTGCTGCTACAGCAGCTAGTGATCATTGCAATCCTGCAACATCACCTTTCTCAACAGGCAGAGGTGCAGCAGCAGCAGCAGCAACGTTGAACAGCCCTACAGCTGCCAGCCCTAAACTGGCAGTACCACCCAACTCCCCTGCTGTAACACCCGGAGCTGATATCGATCAGGTTGCTGCTAGACTATCTGCTTGGTCTGCTGCAACAGACACTACTCTCAACGACTGCAATGTAGCAGCAGCAGCAGCAGCTGACAGCCCTGATGCATCTCTCGCTGCTGCTGCTGCCAGAGGTGGTAGTGGCCTGCCAAGCAGGGTACCTACTGCAGCCAAGAGTGTTACAACAGCAGCAGCCTCAGCAACATTGTGTTGGATGTTGCCTAGCACCAGCCCCGGCACAGTAGAAGGTAAACACAACCCTCCAGCAGCAATAGCAGCAGCAGCAGTGGGCAATTCACAGGCAGATCCCATGCAGGCATCTTGGCTGGCATTCACTGCTGCTGCTGCACCAGTGGCGGATGAAGCAGCAGGGTCAGTCACTGTTCCAAGGTTCAGGCTGTCAGGGATTGGTACTGCTGCAGGGACCCCAAGTGTGTCAGCAGCAGTAGATGGCCCTTATGGGAGTCCTAGTGTGACATTCAAAGTACAGCCTGCTGCTGCTCATGACATTACACAGAGCGCAGTGTCGATCGACAGCAGCGGCGAGAAAAGCAAGTCCATGAGACGTGCAGGTTGCTCTAATGCAACACCAGCAGCATCCCCTGCTGGTCAGACTCCTCAGCAACAGCAAAAGCAGACAGCACAAACAACAGCAGCAGCAAACGTGGGGTTGAGTCCAGCAGTCAGTAATGATGTGTTCTACACACCAATGCAGTTCACACCTGGCAGCAGCACCAGCAAGAAGAAGGGCAGAAGCAGCAACAGCACCAGGAAGACTCCTGGGAAAGCTAGCACTTCAGGATCTGCTGCACCTCGCACTGCTGCTGCCACTGCCACTCCTGCTGCTGAGTTGTTCTATACTCCAGCTGATGGACTCACCCCCGGCTTGAACAGGACTGCTGCAAGCAGTATGGATTTCACAGCAGCGGCACCAGAAGCTGCTGACTCACCGGTCACTGGTTCCTCATCCAAGAGGCAGAAGAGCAGCGATCCAGGTGCTGCTGCTGCTTCTAGCAGCAGTGCTGCTGTACTTCACGAAGTACGAGTGTCACGGCAGCTGCTAGGTTTGTTTGATGCAGCAGAAGGGGTTGATGAGGATGCGTCTGCTGCTGCTGCCGTTGAAGAACTGAGCAGAAAGTACAGCACAATACAGGGGCCACCGCAGACGCCACCAACAGCAGCAGCAGTTGTTGCTTCTGCCTCCCCTGTTCATATTGCATATCAGCAGCAGCCTGCGACCAGCGGCAGCAGCATCAGCGGCAGAGTCAGTATTCCACAGACGCCTGCTTCGACTCCCATCAGCTTCAAGGGCTCAACACCTGCTGCTGCTGCTGGCAGCAATGGTGAGGATGCTGCTGCTTTCTTGGCAGCGATCACACCTCTTATGAGGAGTATGGGTGGCTATGGTTCACTCTCATCACGTAAGCTGCCTCATATTGGTAGCGGTGCTAGACGATTGCGTCTACCAGCAGCTGAGCAGGAAGAGGTGCTGCCTGCAGCAGCAGCAGCAGGAGTTGAGGGTGAACCATACGTGCAGAGTGCAGTACGCAGGAGCGCCAGGCTTGCTGCAAGAACAGCAACAGCAACACCACAAAGACAGCAACCAGCTGCACAGCCAGCTGCTGCTGCTGCTGTTGCAGAGCTGGGTAGCCATGCGGTGGTCGCTGGTACTGATATGAAGGTGGTGACGCTATCTGAGCCTGACGCAGCAAGTCCTTCTACGCACAGTTATCTGCAGGAGCTGCAGCCAACACCAGCAGGTGTGTGTGCAGCTGCTGGTACAGATGCTGGCGTCAGTATGGCTTACAGCCCTGATGCAGGAGATGATGCTTCAGCGGCACAGTCAGCAGGACTTCTAACAGCAGAAATGTCTCTGTGGGAGGATGCTGAAGATGATGAGTTTGTGGATGGTGCAGAGTTCATTGATTCTGGCAGCTTCAATCAGCCTGGTGGTGAGCCTGAGTTATCTGCTGATGAAGTGAAGCTGGTGCTTGATGAGAGCTACGTCACCACTAGAAGGAGACGATAGTAGGCTGGTCTAACCAGGGAACATGGTTTATAATGTGTTTGATGCACACGATGCTCGATGCTGCATTGTATAGGCTCTTTTGTAGCTCTCAGACGCTGATGGATTAATGTTCAGGTGGCTGCTGGATCACATCCAATCTGGGAACACTCTGCTTTGTCTCCTGTTGGTGGCAGCGTAGCTTTCAGCAAGCCTTGCGGTACTTTGCATCATGCATTCAACTTGTGCATACATGTAAATGCACCAGGCTGGTTATGAGAGGCTTGTGTGCACAGTATCTGCATTGCGGACATCAACTCGCCCACATGAAGCATTCTCATCGTCTGGTGGCACAGTAGGTTCCACCGGTACCTGAACATGCTCAATTACTCCCGCCTATATCAGGGAGGCATTGCGTGATTGCCAACAATAACAAACTTTGAGTGAGTCTGGGCGTGTGGACCTGTCAAGAAGTCTGCAACAGTACGGGTTACAAGGCTACGTCCCATCTTCATGGCTGCTATGCCCGGCAGGCTGGCGTTACTCGGCAACACCAAACTCAAGTAGATTGGGGGTTTTGCCAGCTAGCCTAGGGCCATAATACTCTCAGAAAGCTTGACTCAGCAGCAAGATGCTGCATTGCCCACTGCCAACGTCTGCCACAGCAGCTTTGGTTAACCGTTGTTACGGTGACAAGCCTACTAGTGGCAACACACTGGGACCAGCAGCTCAAAGGACATTGCCAGCAATGCAGGAAAGAATGGCAGCTGCGTAAAGCCCAGATTGCAAGCATAACTTAGCTGCTCATTGACAACGCTGCTGGCAGCAGTACCATACGTAAAGGGCCACAGAACCATCTGCTGCCGCTGCCTTGTACAGCGCCATTGTGGCTCTGTCCGCAGCTGCTGCTGCTACTGCTGCCTGACATGCCTCTATACACTATCACATGAAGCAAACCCCATTGACTACACTCTCAGCTGCTGATCGACACGGATCACCCCTCGCAGCTATTCAGAGCTTGCCCTCCTCAACAAGACCCTCAACACGGAGCAGCACAAAGCCCACTGCCAGACCCTGCAAGCACACAAGAACAATACAGGTATATGTTGGTGCATTGACCAACCCACCCACGCAACCCACATTGCAGGAGAAGTGAAGGAAAACTATCGTGTATGGCCCTGACTGCCTATTGCCAAGCGCTTGCGAGATGGGCTGGTCAGAGCCCCTGGTGTCAGTACGCAGTTCGCTGATGGTCCCTGATGTACTGCTGCTGGCTGCGGGTCACAAATTTGCACTGGTGCCCACTGAGTTCTGAAAGCACAATAAGAACTCCTGATAGCTGCTGAACCAACTATTGATACCAACAAGCGACGGAGCTGCTGCCAGTGCGAGTGTAGAAATGGGGGTGCACCACCAGCCTACTAGAGTATGATGCTGATGCTGCCTCGCCTTGTGCAAGGAAGATGCTGCTGCAAGAGCTACACTTGTTTTGTGGTGCTGCAAATTGGTATGGGTGCACCAGAGCTGCTATTGCCAGCAGGCACTGCTGCTGCTGTCTGCAAAGCCCTGTGTACAGCTCTCAACCCTGGTGCCTGACTGCTGCTGCTGATTGCCCTTTGCTGCACGTTTTTTAGAAGCTTACTGCCTTTGGTGCTGTGGATGCTAATTCACAGTCCGGTGGTTGGACCTGCAGCTATGCCCACAACTGTTGCTGATGTATGTGTAGTCCTGATTGGTGGACTGCCAGAGCTGTTGACTCCCAAAAGGCGTGCTACTGACTCACCAGCAGTGTGATTGCTGTCATGGTCAGAGCTACACCGCCAATGAAGGCTCCCTCATCAGCTACCATGGCGATCTCCATGGGCAGAGCCTTGGCGACAACAGCATCGCGCTTGGCTGCGACCTTAGGGGCGGCCCTGCAGCGTCAAAATGCCGACATTAGTCTATATGTTTACTAGCAGAGTGTTGTTGTAGGTATGGAGGTCTTGCGCAGGGAGCAGGGTCACTGACGCTTGAGAATCGCACAAGTAGCTAACACTTATTCTTCATTGACGCGTCTGCAAATGCCCACCTCACAGCTGGCCTTGATGCAGCCACAAGTGATGGCCTGGCCACGCTGACAGTGCGAGCAGACACCCTGCTGCAGGTGGCTGTGCACATGGCAGACTTGTTAGCGAGTGCGGCCATCTTTGCAGACAATTGATGGGTGCAGCTAGATGAAAATGTGAAGGTGCTTTGACAGGGAAGGATTGCGTGTATGTTGAAGCCAATTGCACTCAGTTGCAGTGTGATGCCTTCCTAAACCGCGGCATGATAGGTTGATCGACGACCTATGGCGAGGAAGCGTGGGGTTGTGTCGGTACAAGCAGTCAGCAAAGAGGCTCTCACCGATTAAGCTCACAGACTATAGCAGCAGCCGTTGCACGAGCAGTAGTGACCGCCAATGCGGTACTCCCCACCGTAGAGCTGAGCACCAGCGCCTGCGTACGATGCAGGATGCCGCTGTACACTACAACGCTATGAAGCCTGTACACCAGCTCAAACAGCTTCAGAAAACCAATTGGCTAGTGCTTCTTGAACTCATCGAACACAAAGTCGAAAGCAGCTTCAGACGCTGTGTTGTGGGACTTCCAAGCACCGCCATTCGCAGAACCAGAACTGGTGCGACCAGGACCACCTGCGCCAGATAATTGACGTTGATGCTGCGAAGGTAAACTGGTCACACCCAAACCCACACCGACTCCCAGCCCAGGTGCTGCACTTGCTCCCATACTCCATTGCTGATGCTGTTGTGGGAGTCCTGCAAATCCAAACTGCTGTTGTTGCTGAACACCATTCGCCTGAAACACAAACACACAGGCGCAGACATCAGCAACTGCTCACCACAACTTATTCATCACAAACCTAGCTCCTGGGTTGCTGAGGTATGCTGTGGGTTTCAATCAGTGCGTGCACAGCATTGCAAGCTCACCAACTGGCAAAGCTATTCAAGCACCGGACAGGACATGGAGTATACCAAGATGTCACACCATGCAGTCATCAATGTGAATATGACACCAAGCGGCCAACAGAAAAGCAGCAGTGTCCTCAGTACCCTGACTATGCTCGTACCTGCAGGGATGGCATCCCTAGTCCCTGCTGCTGTACAGAACTCACACCGAGATCACCCAGAAGATCCTTTTGTCCTCCTCCTATACCCATCTGCTGCTGCAAAGGCAACTGCACACCCCCTTGCTGCTGCTGTTGCATCTGTGGCTGCTGCTGCTTGATCGGGCTAGTAAGACCAAGGAGATTGTCTGTGTTGCTGTTCGTGCTCAGACCTGAGAACAGCTCATCCAGCGGTGCTAAGCCTTGCTGTTGAGCAGGAGCTGCTGGCGCTGCTGCTGTAGGTGCTGCTGCTGAGGCCCTTGGCTGTGCTGCTGCTGCGGCTGCCGGTGCTGCTGCTACAGTCAATCCGCCAAACAGATCATCACCTCCAGCAGCAGCAGCATTGGCTACTGCTGTTGGAGCTGCTGACGGAGCTGCCGACACACCCAACCCATCAAACAGAGATGCCTCCGCCCCTGCTGCTGCTGCGGCTGGCTTACTACCCGCCGCCGCTGCGCCTACTGCGCCTGCTGCTGGCGCTGCTGCTGTCTCAGGTCCCATAAGATCACCGAGTAGATCAAGATCATTCGCCGGCGCTGCTGCTGCTGCTGCTGCTGCCGCCGTCGGCGCAGCTGGACTCTCATCAACCAACAGATCACCCATAAGCGATGCTGCTGCCCCTCCTGCTGCTGCTGCTGCTCCCTTCTTCCCTGCCCCTGCTGCTGCTGGCACCTGTACATCTTCTCCTGTCAAGAGCTTCAGTACTGCTGCTGCTAGCTGCTGTACCTGCTGCTGTGATGACTGCAAACACTTGCGTACTGGCTCAGGGTCGCTCTGAAACATGACTGCTATCTCACCACAGGCTTGTGTACTGCCACGCTGCAGTACTGCTTCTAATGCTGCTAGAGACCTGAGGACTACCTGCCACCGGGATGATTCCTGTTGAGCAGTACAACGGCAGACAAGACTGCTCAAAGTTCTCGTCATTCTGTCTTCTTACACCTGCCTGTGTCGAACATGCACATGTAAAGAATGCTGGACTTATCTTGAACAACCAGAGGAAGGTGCCGGCTGCGTATCAACTCTAGACATATGCATAATTTCCACCAAAGCTCTTCAGTAAAGCCAACGACTCACAAGTTTCTCTCTAAGTAGCTCAGCAATTCTGAGTCCGTCCATGTTGCTGGCAGTATCAACAAATCTCCTGAGGTCTGCAGGATCTGGGAGAGGCCTCAGACCACCCGGTGCAGTGATGTCATCTACTAAACCCTCTTCACTGCCTAACACCTGTTAGTAACACAATAGTAACATATAAGTAACAAGGAAGTGACAACTGCAGACGTGTGAAGCAGGATCACATGATCCAACAATTTGTGCATGCTTCTGAATACTTCATGAGCTATCACCAGCATCGTTACATTGAGCGCCTGCCAGAATCTACACGACACTAGTATCTACGCAGCACTTGCAGGCAAGCTTTGGTCCATGAGGTGCAAGACACAAGCTCAGCGTACCTGGCTAGGGGCCACAGAGGGCGCTGCGTAACTACTGGCACCAGAATAGCCATAATCACCAGTAGCACTCTCTCTGTATGGACTCTCCTGCGTTGTATCAATTGTCAACAAGTTCAGCACAAGTTGAGCACATTGTAAAAGTCTGCGGGCTGTGTAAAGCTCAGGTTCAAATGCACAATGTGGGTGAATAAGCTGCGATAGACGCTTAGCATGCTTTTAGGGCCTTGATCAACAGTAGTTGACGAACAAAGCATCTGGGCATGGAGCTACATGACAGTCTGCAAGACAGCTGTAGTTTGCACGGGCTATATCACAGGCAGTCATGCGTGTGGATGAGGCATATCTATGCCAACATCACAAAGTATGAACACCTGTAAAAGCTGCAATGTGGCCTCTGTAAGCTGTGCTGGTGCTTGCATGTGGTATTGATGATACAGACCAAATCGCTCCGAGCACAACACAATCTACAGGCAATTGTTGCAGTTACTGCGGTACACTACAAGATGCAAGTATCGAAATTGTAGATACTCACATTCAAGCGGCTACCGTATCCCTGTGGTTGCAGGAAACCGCCCAAGGCATTGGCTGCACTCGCCAAGCCCTGAGCTATGGGCCCTTCACCAAGAGCCTGCTGCGCTGATTTAGTGAGCTGTGACGCTGCTTGCTGAGCTGCTGCGATGCTGCTTTGTAAGC
>JARWLF010001726.1:0-10904 GCA_029853055.1 Scenedesmus sp. KT-U | reverse complement strand
GATGAGCAGCGTGAACAGCACGGCCGCGAGGACCTTGCCGACCCAGGTCTTGCCGGTGTTTCTCAGGTTCTGGAGCATGGGCTTCCGTTCGTCTCGGGCGAAAGGCGCGGATATCGTCTCGCACTTAACGACACGCGCGCCGCACGGCAAGCGCGCACTCGGTCACGCAGGCCGCGATTTGCCGCGGGGCGCCCGCCTCTGCTAGACCCTGCATCCTCGATCAGCCATCGTCAGGAGAAGCCGATGCCCGCTCCGCGCCCCCTCGTCGCCGGCAATTGGAAGATGAACGGCCTGCATTCCTCGCTGCCCGTCGCCGAGGCGATCGCGGCGGGGGCCGAGGGTATGGCGGACCGGCTCGACATCGTGATCTGCCCGCCCGCGACCCTGGTGGCCGCGATGGCGCAGGCGCTCGCCGACACGAGCGTGCGCATCGGCGGCCAGGATTGCCACGCGAAGGGCTCGGGCGCGCATACGGGAGACGTCTCCGCGGAGATGCTCGGCGATGCCGGCGCCGACCACGTCATCCTCGGCCATTCCGAGCGGCGCGCCGACCACGGCGAGAGCGACGCGATCGTCGCGGCGAAGGTCGAGGCCGCGCGCCGGGCGGGGCTCACGGCGATCGTGTGCGTCGGCGAGACCCGCGCCGAACGCGACGCCGGGCGCGCGCTCGAGGTCGTGCGCGGCCAGCTTCTCGGCTCGCTGCCGGCGGGCGCGCGCGCGCACGACACCGTGATCGCCTACGAGCCGGTCTGGGCGATCGGCACCGGCCTCGTGCCCACGACGGCGGATATCGTCGAGGTGCACGCGCTCGTGCGCGAGACGCTCGCCGCGCGCGCCGGGAGCGCGGAGGACGCGGCGGGCATCCGCATCCTCTACGGCGGCTCGGTCAAACCGGGCAACGCCGCCGAGATCCTCGCCCTGCCGAATGTCGACGGCGCTCTCGTCGGAGGCGCGAGCCTCGTCGCCGACGACTTCCTCGCCATCGCCGCCGCCGCCCCCCGCCGCTGAGGGTTCGAAAGGGCACTTCAGGGCTGTCTGCAGGCTGCGTGTTACCGAAGCTCGCGGCTCTGCGGTCGCGGAGCGAGCGCGGCATGCGCGCTCGGGCGATCGTCGTGGTTATGGGTCCCGGGTCCGCTTCGCGGCCCGGGATGACACCGCCGGGGCTGCTCCACCGGTGTCATCCCCGGCCGGAGCACGCGTAGCGTGCGCAGAGGAAGGGGACCCAGCACCAAGACGTGTGCGGAGCACACTATCGTGCCGCCGACCAGGCGGCTGGGCGCCGCCGCAAGCGCTTGCTCCGCAAGCATTTTTCACGCTGGGTCCCCTTCCCCTCCGGTCGCAAGCGACCTCCGGCCGGGGATGACACCGGTGGAGCACTCACCTTGTCGGCGCGACTGACTTGATGACAGCCACCCTCGGGTCAACGACGATCGACCCCGCGCGCGGCGATCGGACGTTTCGCGTGCGCGCAAAAAGCGCCCGTTAACCGCAGGCGCCCTATGAAGGGGTGGTCGTCGGGGCGGACGGCGGATGCTCGCGGGTCGGTGGCGTGTCGGTTCGGGATCGGGGGGCGAGAGGCGGGAAGGCGGCGGCGCGCGCGATTGCGGCGCGGCTCGCGCTCGCGCTCGTGGTCCCGCTCGCGCTTCCCGCTCTCGCGCCGCGCGCAGCCCTCGCGCAGGAGACGACGCGGCCGGCCGAGGTCGTCGTGCGGGCGAGCGCGGAGGCGGGTTTCGGGCGGCTGCGCTTCGAGTTCGACGCGGACGTCACCGTCGCCGCTCAGGCGTCGAACGGGGTCCTCGTGATCCGCTTCGATCGGCCGGTGCGCATCCGCGAGGAGCGGATCGCCGAACAATTGCCCGGCTACGTCTCCGTGGTGCGCCGCGATCCGGACGGCACGGGCCTGCGCTTCGCGCTCACCCAGAATTTCCGCCCGAGCGTGCTGCAGGCGGGCGAGACCTCCTTCGTCGACCTCCTGCCGGAGCGCTGGGTCGGCCTGCCGCCGAGCCTTCCGACCGACGTCGTCGCCGCGCTCGCGCGGCGCGCCCGCGAGGCCGAGGCGCGGTTCGAGGCCGAGCGCGTCGCCCGCGCGGAGACGACGGCGCCTCTGCGGGTGAGCGTCGCAGAATTGCCGGGGCTCGCGCGGCTGATCTTCGAGCCGCCGGAGGGCGCCGCGATCGAGACCCGCGAGGAGGACGACGGCGCGCTCTCGCTGCGCTTCGCGGGCCGGCTGAGCCTGCAATCCGAGCGCCCGCTCGCCACCGTGCCCGGCATCGCGCGCGTCGAGACGGACGCCGCCGCCGACGCGCTGTTCCTGCGCCTGACCCTCGCCGAGGGCCACAGCGCCCGCCGCTTCCGCGAGGAGGGTACCCTCGTCGTCGACATCGAGACCCCCCCGCCCGAGGGTGCCGAGGAGGCGGAGGCCGAGGCGCCGGCGTCGCCGCGGGACCCGATCCGCGCGGCGCTCGAGCTCTTCCCCTTCCCGCCTCTGATGGGCGGCGCCGGGCTCGCCGGCGCGACTTCGGCCCCCGAAGAAACCGAGGAGCCAGAGCCGCCGACCGAGGCCGTCGCGACCGCACCCGAGCCCGCCCAAGATCGGCCCGCGCCGGATCGGCCCACGCCGGAACCTCGGCGCGCTGCCGCGCAGGCGGCCGTCGCGGCCCCCGCGCCAACCCCCGCCCCTGCCGAAATCTCGCCGCTCGTCCTCGCCGAGGAGGGCCTGAGCCTCACCCTCCCCTTCGCCCGCCAGCCCCCCGCGGCCGCCTTTCTGCGCGGCGACACGCTGTTCGCGATCTTCCAGAGCGACGAGGCGCCCGAGCTGCCCCGCTTCGACGAGGACGCGCGCGAGGTCGCGCGACCCGTCGGCACCACCCGCGAGGGGCCCTTCGTCACCTATCGCTTCGCGCTGCCGCAGCCGCGCGTCGTGCGGCTCGCCCCGGCCGAAGCCGGCTGGACGCTCACGATCGGCGAGGTGTCGCCCGGCGCGCCGGAGCCGCTCGAGGCGCACCCGATCGTCGACGAGAACGGCCGCACCGCGCTCAGGGTGCCGCTCGAGGGCGCGTCCGGCGTGCACTGGATCAACCCGGTCGCGGGCGGCGAGCGGCTGGCGGTCGTCACGGCGACGGCGCCCGCCCGCACCATGGCGACGAGCCGCCGCTTCGCCGAATTCGCTCTGCCGCCGACCGCGCACGGCCTCGTCGTCGCCGCGCTCGCCGACGACGTCGTGGTGCGCGTCGATCTCGACGGCGTCGTGATCGGCCGCGGCAGCGGGCTCGCGATCGGCGTGCCCGGACGCGATGCGGCGGGCGCGGAGATCGCGCCCGAGCGTCTCGTCCTCGCGCGCGACGCATGGGAGGGAGCGCAGCGCGGCTCCCCGCTCGCCGCCTATCGGGAGGCGATCCTGGCGATCACCGAGGCGCCCCGCGACGCGCGCAGCCGCGCGCGGCTCGACCTCGCGGTCTCGCTCCTCGCCAACGGCCTCGCCGTCGAGGCGGCGGGCGTGCTCGGCTTCGCCGTGCAGGAGGACCCCGCGCTCGGCGAGGATCCGCGGATCGCGTTCCTGCAAGGCGTCGTCGCGACGCTGCGCCACCGATTCGCAGAGGCGGAGGCCCATTTCGGCGCCGCGACGCTGGCGGAGGACCCGGAGGCGGCGCTGTGGCGGGCCTTCGTGGATCTCCAGCGCAAGCGCCACGCCCCCGCGCTCGCGGGCTTCCGCCGCGCCGAGGCGGTGCTCGACGCCTATGCCGACACCCTCCAGGGCAAGCTGCGGCTCGCGGCCGTGCGCGCGGGCATCGCCATGAACGATTTGCCCTACGCGCAGACGCAGCTCGCCGCGCTCAGACTCCTGCATCCCGGCTCGTACGCGGCCGACGAGGCGGCGCTCCTGCATGCCCTCGCCGATGCGCGGGCCGGCCGCACGGAGGAGGCCTTGCAGGCGCTCTCGCGTCTCGCGCTCGAGGCCTCGCGCCCGGTCGCCGCCGAAGCGGAACTCGCCCGCGTGCGGCTCTCGCTCGAGCACGGCACGATGGATGCGGGAGAGGCCGTTCGCGCGCTCGAGCAGCTCACCGTCAGCTGGCGCGGCGACGACATCGAGGTCGAGGGGCTCGGCATGCTGGGCCGCCTCTACGCCGCCGACGGACGCTGGCGCGAGGCCTTCTTCGCCGCCCACACCGCGAACCTGATCTTCCCCGATCATCCCGTGACGCTCGGCCTGCACGAGGAGACGGCGCGCGTCTTCGACGACCTCTTCCTCGCCGATCGCGCCGCCGATCTCGGCGAGGTCGAGGCGGTGGCTCTGTTCTTCGACTTCAAGGAATTCCTGCCGATCGGCCGGCGCGGCGACGAGATCGTGCGCCGTCTGTCCGATCGCCTCGTCTCGCTCGGCCTCCTCGACAAGGCCTCCGAGCTGTTGCGCCACCAGGTCGAGAACCGCCTCGACGGGGCCGGCCGTGCGGCGGTCGCGGCCCGCCTCGCGACGATCTATCTGCTGGACGCAAAGCCCATGGCGGCGCTCGAGCTGCTCACCGCGACGCGCCTCGCCGAATTGCCGAACGCCGTGCGGCGCGCCCGTGGGCTCATCGAGGCGCGCGCCCTCTCCGACCTCTCGCGCACCGATCTGGCGCTCGAGGTGATCGCCGAGGAGAGCGGCCCGGAGGTCGATCGGCTGCGCGCGGACATCCTCTGGACGGGGCGGCGCTGGCGCGAGGCGGGCGAGGCGCACGAGGCGCTCGCCGGCACGAGCTGGCGCGAGGACCGCGACCTTTCCCCGCGCGAGCGCCGCGACGTCCTGCGCGCCGCCCTCTCCTACGCGCTCGACGAGGATGCGCTCGCCCTCGACCGCCTGCGCGCCAAATTCGCCGAGAAGATGAGCCGCAGCGAGGACGCCTTCGCCTTCGCCGTGCTCTCGGACGCGGGCGCGGTGGCGAGCGCCGAGTTCCGGCAGGTGGCGCGCGAGCTCGCGGTCGTCGACACGCTCGCCGACTTCCTCGCCGTGATGCGCGACCTCAATCCTGAGGTCGGCGTCGGCCCCGGTCCCGAGGCGGCGCCGACCCCCGGCGGCGATGCGGAGCCGCTTCTTCCCGAACTCGACCTTCCCCCGATCGGCGAGGTCAGCTCGCTGTGAGCGTCGGCGCGGCCGCCGCGTTCGCGCCCGCGCTCGCCAGCCGCCGCAGGGCCTTGCCGTCCGCGTCGAAGAGGTGGCAGAGCGCGCCGTCGACGCCGAGCGCGACCTCCGCGCCCGCCCGCAGATGCGAATCGCCCGGCAGCTTCGCGGTGATCAAGGTGCGGTCCGGCAGGCGCACGTGCAGGAGATAGGCCTCGCCGAGCTGCTCGACGACCTCGACGCGCCCCGTCAGGGTCGCCTCGCCGGGTCCGAGCGTGAGATGCTCGGGCCTGATCCCGAGGCTCGCCGGGGCGCCCGCCGCCGCGCGCGTCGGGTCGACCCGCGCCACCACCCGCCCGCCGCCCGGCAGATCGACGGCGACGCCCTCGGCCGACACCTCCGCGACCCGCGTCTCGACGACGTTCATCTTCGGCGACCCGATGAAGCCCGCCACGAACAAATTCTCGGGGTGGTGGTAGAGCGCGAGCGGCGCGCCGACCTGCTCGATGCGCCCGGCATTGAGCACCACGATCTTGTCGGCGAGCGTCATCGCCTCGACCTGGTCGTGGGTGACGTAGATCATCGTCACGCCCATGCTCTCGTGGAGCTTGGCGATCTCGATGCGCATCTGCACGCGCAAGGCCGCGTCGAGATTGGAGAGCGGCTCGTCGAAGAGGAAGACCTGCGGCTCGCGCACGATCGCGCGCCCGATCGCGACGCGCTGGCGCTGTCCGCCGGAGAGCTGCTTGGGCAGCCGATCGAGCAGCGGCGTGAGCTCGAGGATGTCGGCCGCCCGCCGCACCGCCGCGTCGATCTCCCCCTTCGAGGAGCGCGCGAGCTCGAGGCCGAAGGCCATGTTCTCGTAGACGCTCATATGCGGGTAGAGCGCGTAGGACTGGAACACCATCGCGATGCCCCGCTCCTTCGGCGGCAGGGCGTTGACGCGCTTCTCCCCGATGAAGAGATCGCCGCCGGAGATGTCCTCGAGCCCGGCGATCAGCCGCAACAGCGTCGACTTCCCGCAGCCCGACGGCCCGACGAAGACGACGAACTCGCCGTCGGCGATGTCGAGATCGACGCCGTGCACGATCTCCACCGATCCGAAGCGCTTGCGCACCCCCTCGAGCCTCACGCTCGCCATTGATCTCCTCCCGTTGTTCTCCCTCCCCGGAGGGGAGGGTGGCCCCTGAGCGAAGCGAAGGGGTCGGGTGGGGCCCGACGCTTGCAGACCTACCTCCGCCCAGGCCCCACCCGGCCACGCTCGCTATCGCTCCCGTGTCCACCCTCCCCTACGGGGAGGGAAGGCGCAGGAAGGCGGCGTCCACCCCCGGCACCACCACCTCGCCCCCCTCGATCCTCCCGCCGAAACCATGCCCCTCCAGCATCGCCGCCCCGTCGGGCGCCGACATCCGCCTCTCCTCGCGCCCGAGATTGAACACGCACAGAACCCGCTCGGTCCCCTCCGCCCGCTCCAAGGCGACGAGCGGCTCCGGGGCGTCGTGGAAGCGGATCGCGCCGGCCCGGAACGCCGACACGCCCCGGCGCCAGGCGAGGAAGCCGCGCACGCGCTCGAGCGACGAGCCCTGGACGCTCTCCTGGACGTCGAGCGCGCGGGCGCGGTGCTCGGGCGGGATCGGCAGCCAGGGGCGGCCCGTCGTGAAGCCCGCCTCGCCCGCGCCGGCGCGCCAGGGCATCGGCGTGCGGCAACCGTCGCGGCCGCGATAATCGGGCCAGAAGCGGCGGCCATAGGGATCCTGCAGGTCCTCGAAGGCGATCGTCGCCTCGGTCAGCCCCAATTCCTCGCCCTGATAGAGGCAGGCCGTGCCGCGCAGGGACGTGACGAGCGCCGCGAGGAGCGCGGCGGCCGCGTCCGGGCGGTCCTCGAAGCCCCAGCGCGTGACCGGGCGCACGACGTCGTGATTGGCGAACGCGAAGGCCGCCCAGCCGGTGCCGATCGTCCCCTCCACCCGCTCGATCACCGCGCGCAGATGCGCGCTCGAAAAGTGGTAGCCGAGGAGCTCGAAGGAATAGGCCATGTGCAGCCGCTTGCCGCCGAGCGTATAGGCCGCAGTCGTGCCGTCGACGTCGCGATCGGGCCCGATCTCGCCCATCAGGACCGCGCCGGGATAGGCGTCGGTGAGCGCGCGCAGGCGCTCGAGGAAGGCGAGGTTCTCCGGGCGCGTCTTCGAATAGACGTGGTCCTGGAAGGCGAAGGGGTTGACGCGGGTGATGCCGGCAACGTCGCGCTCGGGCGGCTGGGGAGGGTTGTCGCGCAATTGCGCGTCGTGGAAGTAGAAGTTCACGGTGTCGAGCCGGAAGCCGTCGACCCCGCGGTCGAGCCAGAAGCGAGCGACGTCGAGCACCGCGTCCTGGACTTGCGGATTGTGGAAGTTGAGATCCGGCTGCGAGGCGAGGAAATTGTGCAGGTAATATTGCCGCCGACGCGTGTCCCATTCCCAGGCGACGCCGCCGAAGATCGACAGCCAATTGTTCGGCGGCGTGCCGTCGGGCTTCGGGTCCGCCCAGACGTACCAATCCGCCTTCGCATTGTCGCGCGAGGAGCGGCTCTCGACGAACCAGGGATGGCGGTCGGAGGAATGGGAGAGGACGAGGTCGATGATCACCTTGAGCCCGAGTTCGTGCGCGCGGGCGAGCAGCGCGTCGAAATCGGCGAGCGTGCCGAAAATCGGGTCGACGTCGCGATAATCGGCGACGTCGTAGCCGAAATCGTCCATCGGCGAGACGAAGAAGGGCGAGATCCAGATCGCGTCCGCGCCGAGCCCGGCGACGTGGTCGAGATGCGCCGTGATGCCGGCAAGGTCGCCGATGCCGTCCCCGTTCGTGTCCGCGAAGGAGCGCGGATAGATCTGGTAGATCACCGCTCCGCGCCACCAATCCGCGTCGATCGCCTGTTTCGCTTCGCTCATGCTCATCCCTTGACGGCGCCTGCGGTGAGGCCGGAGACGATCCGGCGCTGGAAGATCAGCACCAGGACGACGACCGGCAACGTGACGATGACGGAGGCCGCCATGATGTTCCCCCAGGGCAGCTCGAATTGCGTCGCCCCCGAGAGGAGCGCGATCGCCACCGGCACCGTGCGCTGTTCGAGCGACAAGGTGAAGGTGAGCGCGAACAGGAATTCGTTCCAGGCCGCGATGAAGGCGAGGAGCCCCGTCGTCACCATCGCCGGCCACATCAGCGGCAGGAAGATGCGGCGCACGACGACCCAGGGCGTCGCGCCGTCGACATAGGCCGCCTCCTCCAATTCGCGCGGCAATTCGCGCATGAAGGTGGTCAGCACCCACACCGTGAAGGGGAGCGTGAGGATCATGTTCGAGAGGATCAGCGCCCAGAGCGAGTTGAACAATCCTAGCGCGCGCACGAGTTCGAACATGCCCGACAGGACGGCCACCTGCGGGAACATCGACACCGACAGGATGGTGAGGAGCAGGAGCCCCCTCCCCCGGAAGGCGACGCGCCCGAGCGCATAGGCCGCCGTCGTGCCGAGGAACAGCGACAGCCCGACCACCGACACCGAGACGATCACCGAGTTGAGGATGTTGCGCTCGAAGGGCTGGTCGCGGAAGACGGAGACGTAGTTGCGCAGGTCGAACGCGTCCGGCCAGATCGCTGTCGAGAACAGAGCCGGTCCCGAGCGGAAGGAGGACAGGATCGCGTAGTAGAACGGGAAGACCGCGAAGATCGCGATGGCGATGATGAGCAGCCAGAAGCCGATCCTGGCCGGTAGCGAGGCTTTCATCGGGCATCCTCCCCCAATCGCAGGCGGCCGACCATGATGGTGATAACGACGAGAAAGGCGATGATCATGAACAGGAGCGTCGAGGCGGCCGAGCCCATGCCGACGTCCTGGAAATCGACGAGCTGCTGGCGCGCATAGACCGACATCGACATCGTGTCGCGCGCGTTCGAGGTGAGCACGAAGATCAGGTCGAAGATGCGCAAAGCATCGAGCGCGCGGAAGATGATCGCCACCATCAGAGCGGGCTTGATCAGGGGCAGCGTCACCTTGAAGAAGACCTTCACCGGGTGGATGCCGTCGACCTTCGCCGCCTCGTAGCAATCGGAGGGGAGCATCTGCAGGGCGGCGAGGATGAGGAGCGCCATGAACGGCGTCGTCTTCCACACGTCCACCATCACCACCGCCCAGAGCGCGGTCTCGGGCGAGGCGGTCCAGGCGACGGGGGACGAGATGATGCCGATGCCCATCAGGATGGCGTTGAGGACGCCGGCCGAGACGATGGTGGGGATCGCCCACGGGATCAGGATCGCGGCGCGCAACATGCCGCGCCCCGGGAAGGCGGCGTTGAGGGTCAGCGCGATGATCATGCCGAGCACGAGCTCGATCGAGACCGACACGACCGTGAACCAGATCGTGTTGTAGACCGCCCGCCACCAATTCGGATCGGCCATCAGGCCGAACCACTCGCCGTCGTGATATTCGAGGAAGTTGTCGAACCCGATGAAGCGATAGCTCCTCAGGTTCGTCAGCGTGGCGTCCGTGAAGCTGAAATAGATCGTCCGCAGGAGCGGCCAGCCGGCGACGAGCGCGAGCACGACGAGCATCGGCGCGAGGAAGATCCACGCCGAGCGCACCCGCGCCCGCGTGAGCTCGCTCGAGACCTGCCTCGCCATGCCGCGCCTCCTCTTGGTCCTTCATCCCTCCCCGACCGGGAGGGTGGCCTCGGGAGCGGAGCGACCGAGGTCGGGTGGGGCCCGTCGCGCGGAAGGTCTCCTGCACGCTTCGGGCCCCGCCCGGCCATTCTCGCCGCCGCTCGAACGTCCACCCTCCCCGACGGGGAGGGCAGCATTCCCGTTACCAGCCGCGGCGGCTCATGCGGTTGAGATCCGCTTCGAGGCGCTCGAGCGCGGCGGCCGGCTCGGCGCGGCCGGAGAGGACGTCGTGGGCCGCGTTCCAGAACTCGTTCGAGACGCGATTGTAGGATTCGCCCGTCTGGCGCGAGGGCCGCGCGACCGCGTTGACGAAGGTGTCGAACAGGTCGCCGAAGAAGGGGTTGGCCGCGAGCACCTCCTCGTCCTCGTAGAGCGCCGCGATGGTCGGGTTGTAGGCGCCCTCGATGGCGCGACGCTTCTGCTCCTCGCGGCTCGTCAGGAAGCGCACGAGGTCGGCGGCGACTTCCGCGTTGGCCGAATAGCGCGAGACGGCGAGCTGCCAGCCGCCGAGCGTGCCGGTATGCGAGCCGTCCTCGCCGCCGCGCGGCAGGGCCGCGACGCCGACATTGCCGCGGATCGCGCTCTCCTCGGCCTCGGCGAGCGCCCAGGCATAGGGCCAATTGCGCATGAACACGGCATTGCCCGACTGGAAGACGCCGCGCGCCTCCTCCTCGGCGTAGTTGAGGACGCCCTCGGGCGCGATGTAGCCGACCCAGGTCGCGGCGAGCTCGAAGGCGGCGAGCGCCTGCGGGTTGTTGATCGTGACGTTGCCGTCGCCATCGACGATCGTGCCGCCGCCGAAGGCGTCGACCCATTCCAGCGCGTTGCAGGTCAGGCCCTCGTAAGCGCGGCCCTGGAACACGAAGCCCCACATCTGCCCGTTGCCGGCTTCCCGCTCGGCCTCCTGGATCATGTGCGCCGTCTCGGTCAGCTCCTCCCAGGTCTCCGGCACGGAGGCGCCGTGGCGCTCGAGCAGGTCGCGGCGGTAATAGAGGAGGCCGGCATCGGTGAACCAGGGCATGGCGACGAGCCGCCCGTCGACGGTGTTGTTCTCGACGATCGCCTCGAAATGATCGGCCTCGGCCCCGTCCATGTGCTCGGACAGATCGATGAA
>JARWLF010001724.1:0-18435 GCA_029853055.1 Scenedesmus sp. KT-U | reverse complement strand
TGGTGACAAGTCCTTGCCAGGTGCAAACATCAGCAGCAGCATAGGGAGCGGCACAAGTGGTGCAGCAGAGGCATCTGCTTCATTGCTGGTGGCAGCAATTGCAGGAGCTGCCATGTTGCTGCTGATGCTGTAAGCAGTAGTCAGTGCCAGCCATGGTCGTGGCCATGGATGCATGCGTCTATACTGCCAGGATTGGGTTCACAAGCTTGCAGAAGTGCAGTTGTATTCCACCTATCAGTGCTATGACAACGAGCAACGTAGTAATGGGAAGTCAGGTTGCTGCATGAGGGGATGTTTGGTATTGCAGCAGCTGGCCTTGCTGCCAGATTTGATCACTTGTTGAGTATTTGGGGATGACAGATTGTGGAGCCCTGTTGAGAGAATTGCATTGCAGCTGCATCATTGATTGGAAGAGTAGCAGCATAGCATGCAGTCAGCTGAGCAGTTGTAGATTTTGATTGCTCAGTCCTTATATGTGCCTGTGCACCCGCAATTTCATTGCCACAGCAACTGCAAGAAGTTGTTCTGGTGCGTGTTGCATTGTGTGGTTGTTATGTGTTGTAGAGTCAACCAGTGAGCACATACTAGCACAGTTGCATATGATGCATAGAGAAGAACTCTTGTTGGCGCAGCACAGCTGTTCGCTCAACCAACTGCATGCTTGCGTAGTTGCTGAGTGTTGGCTTATCTTGCTGACAGAAGCACTTGGCTGGAAGTTCAGGCCAATGTTTGTACTTCAACATCTGTGTGTCATCACTTTGTTAGTAGTAGTATGGCTCACATTCCGGTTGCTGTGTTGGCTTGTTGCTGTGTCAAGCAGCAGCTGTTGGCATAGGGGAGCTGAGTTGTTGGTTGCTAGTTGACCTCAGGATGACGTACCAGTTACCAGCCTTCTTCTTGGGCTTGTGCCTTTTGCGCTGCAGCAGTACACAAGCCAGCAGACTGCCAACATCAGCCTCAAGTTGCAGATGTTATGCATGGTCTGTTTGCATCTTGCAGAGTTCAAGAACCCAATGAACAGCAGTGACCTACAGCAGTAATTTTCTTATGCTCCATCTGTGATGAAATGCAGATGGTCCTACAACGTGTGATTGCTGGGCCTTCTTAAGATGTCAGTCCTGCGGATTACTGTTGCAGCTGTCTGTCAGCAGGTGGACATACTATGGTCAGGCAGCCTGTCTTGACATGCTCACCGCTCAGTTCAGTATGCGTATAGTGGCAGTCTTGTAGTTCGCATGGCATGTGTACTAAGCAGTTGTATAGCAGTCCTCAGCTGTTTGTTATCTGGCAACACAGATAAGTATGTTGCAGTAGTGTGTCTTGGCCTGTACTATCAACAGCATCTGGTTCAGCTGCCCTCCCTTGAAGCTTTGACATGCATTGGCATTGCATGAAGAATGCATCATAAGTACATGATGCTACCACACCTGAAACACGGTGTCGCATGGTCATGCGCTGTCAAACGCATAAGCTGTAAGCTTGCAGACATATGTTACATAGCTTCGTCTGTCGCAGCAGCGTCCTTGCAAGCGGGAGAGCAACCTGTATGTAGGTTGCTTCTTTGGGGTCTGCGATCAAGCAGCAAACCTTTGTTGCCCCATGGTGCCACAGTCATACAAGTTACACTTTGCTTCCAGCTCTCTGCTTCATGCGTCATGTCAATCACGGAGTGCTCTGCCACTGGCATCAGCACTGCTAGGCGGGACAGGCTTCGAACGACGTACGCATACAGCAGTGTGAGAACGGGACATTGGCTCGTCAGTATGGAGAGCTTTCAGAGTTGAGCACACAGCAACTGCCAAACGGCTTGCAACATGACATCCGCAGGCTGCTACAAGTCAGCAGTTGTTGTTCTACATCATGCTTTGTTGCATACACATGCTGCATGAGCCAAATTCTCTTTCTTCCACAAGTCAGCGTAGCACAGCTGTTGCTTAGTGTTTGAACCCTTCCTGACAGGTAAAAGCTGATGAATGAATCCCTTCTGCCAGGCTCCACATTTTTGGGACGCAAACAACATGTATCACCGCTAGTGCACTTTGCTTGATGCAATCAAGTGTGCGCAATACAATGTGGGGCGACGGTACCTGTGGAGTGACTTGTGATTCACAAGTTGTGAAGTACGACCTGGATGCAAACTTGACTCTTGACTCAGTTCCGTGTGATATAAGTTGGAACTTTCATATCTAAGAAGGCTATCAAAGAAGCGACACAATGCATGGCAGACCTAGGAGCTTCAAGGACAAGTTGAAGGATCCCAGAGCAGCTGAGGCGTACGGAAAGAAGGTATGTGCTGGGCACTTTGCGAGCCTGCAGTCATGTTTTTACTGGCCTATGACTTGTTGTAAGCCCTTGATGTAAGTGCAATCGCTCGCTATGAACAGCATCCAGTGCATTGCAGGTAGCAGCAATCAAGCAAGGTACCAGTCTGGTCTTGGCATGCAGAACAGCTTCCGAGAAGCTCCTCAAAGTTGTCCCAGAGGTGCGAGACGAGCATCTAGACCTGTACACTGGGCATGCAATGTGGCCCTTGGCAGAGCTGCCCTGTGCAGCTGTTAGCATGCGCATCAGCAAACCTCACCTGCATCTGTTGATATGCAACATAGGCTGCATACTTGGTACACAGTAGTCTGCTCTGGATGCCTGCAGATATACACCATTTGGAACTACAGGCGCGAAGCACTGGAGCCTGTCTTTGCAGAAGGAGGTGATGCAGCAAGGTGAACACCTGTTGCCTGTAGCAACAACTAGGACTATACTCAAGAACAGCAGTCCTCAGCTGGCTGTCAATGCAGACAAGTGTCACCAGTACGCTCACTGTCGCTTCTGTGTCACTGCTGCTCAACATGTCTCATCTGCTGCTGTAGGACTGCATCAGCTCACGAGCTGGCTCTCACTCAGGCTTGTCTGTTAGAAAACCCCAAGTCGTACGCCACATGGCATCACAGGAAGTGGGTGGTGCTCAAGGGACTGGCTGACCTGCAGGCAGAACTGAAGTTGGTGGCAAGGTGGGCTGGCAGGTGGCCTGCGTCGCATCTGACCAGAACCAGGGGGCTGCACAATGCACTGGAAGCCTCGTGGTGCCTGTATTAAAGCAGAGTGGCAACAAACCCACCAGAGAGCCCGGTTATTGCCCTGCAAGCATGCTATCATGAATCTGGAAATGTCTGTACTTGCTTATCTATGCTTGACGTCTCTCTACTTGCTTGTTACTTGTTATCGTAGAATGTGTCCAATACAAGTTGTGACACATCGCTTGCCTGCTGTACATCTGTAGTGCCCTGTCTGTTGATGGTCGCAACTTCCACGCCTGGAACTACCGTCAGTTCATTGTGAAGTTACTCGGGGTCAACAGCGAGGCGGAACTGAGCTACAGCAGCAGCCTCATCGCTGCTGACTTCAGCAACTACTCAGCATGGCACTACAGAACCATGCTGCTGCCACAGCTATACAACGAAGACATCACAACAGGTAGGGTGGGTTGCTGTGGTGGCTCGCTGCAGAGCATATCTCCCAGCTTGTGTGTATCTCCCAGCTTGTGCGAGTGCCAGTACGATTCTGCAGTACGATAATCAATCTTATTGCACTCACGATGACCCATATCATGCTGACCGTCATCGCTTGCTGCAGTCAACTTTGAAGATCTGATGGCATCCTCAAAACAGCCGTCACAGTCCACACAATCAGCTGCAACCAGTACCTCCACCCAAGCAGCAGCAGCAGCACCAACAGCAGCAGCAGATGCTTTCAAGCAGGGCTCCAAGTTGAAAGCAGCAGCAGCTGGTGACAGTGCTACTGGAGCATTCACTGGCAGTGCATCACAGCGGCGACCAATACCCCTGCATGTTCTGGACCAGGAGTATGACTTGGTGCATCAGGTGGGCAGTGCTCAAGGGGGAGGTTACATCGCAACTTTGAACATACAAAATCCAACTGCTGCTGATGCTGATGGTGTACACTCTCAGCTGCTGTACTCTCTCTGCTACTGCTGATGGTGCTGCTACTGGGGCACTCAAGACATAAGCTTACGCTCTTCGAACCAGCCTCTTTGGTCCCTGCTGCAGCATCATATGGCTGTGTATCCATCTTACGCATAAGCTCTACCGCCTCTGAAGCAGCCATGTGCAGATAACCATAGACAGTACAGCTGCCACAATGTGCATTGGCACCTGTGACACTGTCACTGCAGAGTGCTTATGCTGCAGGTGTGTGCTCAACGTACCCATGTATAAGCTGCTGTCTCATAAGCAAAGCTGATGCTGCTCCGCTGCTGTCTCTGTCTGTGTGTGTTCCAGGCGTTTGCCACAGACTCTGCTGATCAGAGTCCCTGGATCTACTACAGATGGTTGTTGGGGAACAGCCTGGCACATGTAGAGCAGGCACAGCAGCAGCAGCAACAACAGCAGCAGGAAGCAGTAGAAGAGGCCAAGCTGATACTTGGAGAGGTATGTATGTGGGCCTGGGGCCCAAGCAGACAGGTGCATGCAATGCGGTTGAGGTGTAGCTGGCTGACTCAGATTGTTACCAGAGTCTGTCTGTAGATGTGCTGTGAAGGTGTAAGTATCCTTGTACACCGACCATGTACTTCACAACTCATCTGTCTTGACTGGCTGCACGTCGGTTTACAGCAGTATGCATAATTTTTGTGCTGCAGCTTTCCCAGCTGCTGCTGCACCGTTGCTGCTGTGGTACCATCTGCATGGTGCTGAACCCAACTGTTTTCCGCTCACACATCTATGCAGGTACTAGCTCGGGAGGTGTCTCGGTTTAGTGAACATCTCTGTCTGGATCCAGATGCCAAGTGGCCGCTGCTCATGACAGCAAGATTGAAAGAGGCTCAGGTGCGGTTAGGCCTGTGTGAAGCCTTGGGGGTTGATGTCGAAGACTTAAAGGCGGAGGTAGCGCGGATATATGGCAGACTGAAGCAGATAGATCCCATGAGAGCTGGCTACTATGCTGATGCTGCGGATGGCAAGGCCTTTGTCGTTGTCCAAGCTCTGGGGACTGTGTGACAGCACATGCAGTGATGCAGGCCAGGACTGCCATGTCCACTTTGGCTTGTTTTATTGGGTGAAAACAGAATGAAGTTGTGAAGTTTGAGCGAGTTGCTGCCAGTACTGCACACTACATGTCGCGTCAGCATGTCACACGTGCCAATCTCGTATGCCACCATTCACACAGCTAGCTGGATACTGGCGCTTTTGGGGGTATTGTATGGTGATTGGCAAGCTGTGTGAGACAGATTCAACAGTGCTTACTTGTTCTGGCACAAGCAAAACTGCGCCCCATTGCTCAGGAATCAGGGACGTCTTCTTCATATCGCTCAGGACACGCACTGACGTACATGGGTACACTCAGCCACATTATCGAGTATTCCAAGACCTTGTTGATACTCCGTTTTGGTCAAATCCGTCTAAATCCCTGCAATTGCACAGTGCTGTAATCAGAAGGTGTACACTGCCAGCTTTCGCCAGCACCTGGAGAGCACAGAAGTAATCACTGGCTCACGCAACAGCTTCTAGGACGTCAGATAGTCCACGAGAGTGACGGAAGTCGCTTAGCCTATAGCTGAAGTACACAGCAGGTACATCTGCAACTGCAGTTGTCCTGCAGCATCACATCCACTGACTGCACCCTGTACAAGATCTTTGCTCAGCATGCTGGGGCATTCGCAATGCTGAGAGAACCAAGACCGTCTTCTTGTTGTGACAGGTGTCGGTGTACATTACGGTCAAGTGCAGGACTTGTCAAAGTGACTTGGTGCAGGCAGTCACCATCTGTCAGAGTTGTACCTAGGCATTGTACTTGTGTCTTTAGTTGACCGCAGCTGTCACGTTGTATATGTATATGTTTCATGCGGCTCCTGGCTCCAGCTGAGTTCAAAAGCAGGTGAAGAATGCAAGCAGCAACCACCAGCACCCCTACATCAGAGTGCCAAGCACAACAGCAGTGACAGCGCTCTGACTGCCTCTGTAACTTCCAGCATCAGGGCAGACAGAACTCATCATCAGCAGCAGCTGGTGCTTCACGCTGCCAGTCAAGCCAATCCAGTGCCAATTCAGCCATGTCAGCATTCCATGGGCTATCCGCTGTTGCGATTGGGTCCATTGTTGCCTACAGCTACTCCTTCCTTGTGTTTGGGCTGCAAGTGAACCTGTTAGGCCCCACTGCATCAGTTCAGGCGTCACGGTTGGGGGTCACGGAGGCAGATCTGGGGCTGATCTTCACCGTGAATGGTCTGGCCAGCATCATTGGAGCACTGCCTAGTGGATGGTTGGTGGACAAACTGCCGGGTCATCTGGTCTATGCAGCTGCCATGGCCTTCCAGGTGATGCAAAAGAACAACAGCAACCATCTGGATAATGTTGTGGGTGAAGTTTGCTGCTGCATAGTCGCCTCCTTTGCACTGTAAGAATATGCTACTGCATCCTACTTTGAAGGTATATCTTCAGGCACTTGATATCACTAAAGATGGCGTCTGCTGCTGGTGTGTGTTACACAGGCCCTTGGGTTCCTGCTAATACCTTATACCCCCGGCTTCCTCAGTCTAGTTCTGTGTTACGGCTCTGTCGCTCTCAGTTGGAATATCGTCAACACAGCAGGCAACACGTACATATTATGGATTGGCAATGCATCAGAGCGACAAGAAGCCCAGGCGTTTCTGATCAACATGGTGAATGCATTGTTTGGGGCGGGGAGTCTGGCCGCACCACTGATGGCTGAGCTGTGTGCTTCATGGCTGCATAATGCCATGTCAGTGTACTGGTGAGACTCTTGTAGAACACACAGTGTGTCTTCTGCACACTTCTCAGCAGTAAACTTGCAATTCTGAGCAGCTCTGCGATCATGTTCATGGCTGAAGTGATGGCTACTAGAAACAGCATACTGTTTGCGTGCATTGAGGTTGCTGCATGCATTCATTGCTGCAGGGTGACAGGAGTCTTGACTGCTGTATCCGCTGTCACATTCCTCCTGCTGCCAAGTCCAACACCACCCAGCAGCAGCAATGATACAGCAGCAGCAGCAGCAGCACCTGCTGACAGAGATCCTTCAGCCACAGCAGATGATGACAGCATCACAGCAGCATTGTTGCCAGCATCAGCAGAAGCTGACCAGAACAGCAGCAGCAGCAGCAGAACCCAACACCCAGTACAACAACACTTCAACACTCAATCCCTATGGTCTAACAGCAACCTTATCTTGCTGTTGGCTGTTATAGCTGTATTCAACTTCTTGAATGTTGGCACAGAAGTTGCATTCGGTGGCTGGATATTCACATATTCCACAAAGCAAGCAGGACTAAGCCCCCACGAGGGCCACTACCTCAATGCATCATACTGGCTGGCATTCACACTCGGTCGCGTCATTGCCAGCTTTGCTGCGGTATACGTAAAGCCACAAACCCTGCTACTCACATCACTTCCGCTTGCTGTACTCGGTGCTGCTGCTGCACTTGTTGGTAGCACTGCCAGCAGTGCTGGTTGGCTGCTGCTGCTGGTGGTGACTGTATTAGTTGGGTTAGGTGCCTCTGCAGGATTTGCCAATGCGTTGGCATTACTAGATAGTTACCATCCATGTACGGGGAGCATCACCGGTTTATTGGGTGGTGTGGCAGGTGCCGGCTGCATGACGGTACCATTAGTCATCGCACTGCTTGCCAAGCACACTGTCTTACAATATCAGGGTTTGATGTGGTGTACCTTGGTGTCATTTGTTATTCAGCTGGTTTGTGTTCCAATTGCTTTGGTGGCTGGTAGGCGAGTGTTGCAAAGTAGAGAAAACTGGAGTGATGTGCAAAGTGTGACGAAGGAACTGTTGGTGGGTGAACAGCCTGAAGAGTCTTGCAATGGCCACCAATGTTGACCCCATGGCCTGATCCCCCGCCGGGTATTGGTATTTCAAATGGGCGGGAGTCACTCATGTAACTTTTGAATTCAAACTCATCACCAGATGCTGCTCTTGATTTCCGCACTCACTGACTGTCTCGAGATTGCATGCTGGCATGGTGGCGCCAAATCATACACGGTGTATGTAGAGACTCAGTCTCTTTATTGGCTTGAAGGCTTGAATGATGAAAGTTTGGAGTTCAGGGCCAATACATCAGACATGCCCGAAGCATGTTTGCGAATTCGACACTACCCCTTTATTCCACTGCAGGCTCCAATGTCAACCCTTTCAAGACTAGTAACCGATGGGTTGACACAACGGGGCGGGGTCTTCCAGCGGTGCATTCACATGGGGCAACAATGCATGCAAGGCTGGGCGAAAGATGTTAGTGATAGGACCCCAAAGACGTGCATAACATGCAGGTCATGACGTGGCACACATACTAGTCTTGTCCAGGCTAAACAAGTATTGCCACTGCATCTATCCTGTCTAACAGCTGTCACATGTGCTCACAATAAACACACAGTGCAGGTACCATACGCAACATGCACAAAGAAGACACCAAAACGAGGAATGTCATGCAGCTGTCTGAATCTCTGCAAGCGTAGCATTGGACACTTCGCCAACACAAAGTATCAGAGAATGATGACTCCTGACAGACTTGCATGCTGGTGCTGTTGCAGGTCCTCACACCATGCCCATGACATGCAGTAATGCAACTCCAAACAGGCTGCATACTCTGCAGAATCCTTGTCACCTATGTTGCCTTCCATCTACCTTGCCTTATGGGCATGCTCCTTATCCAGCTAGAAAGTCTACATGCTCACTATTGATCCTTCCTGAAGCTGGCTATCTCTGGAGAAAGACCTGCTTACTATCTCACTGGCTAGAAGTCATCCTCCAGATTCTCTGCGTCGACGATGTTCTCCCCCTGTGCATCATCTTCTTGGTCCTCCTCATCATCACTTGCTGGCACCGCGTCAGCTGCTGCTAGATCAGCATTACCCCCTGCATCGTCATCAGCATCATCAGTGGCTCCATCACCCTTCTCTGCTCCACCTCCATCATGCCCCGCCTGCCCAGAACCACCCCTGCTGCTGCCGTCACTGTTTGCATCATCGGGCTGCTGCTGCTGCTGTTGTGTTCCCTGCTGTTGTTGCTGCTGTTGTGTCTGCTCAAACTGCTCAGCTGCTCGTTGGCCCTCCTCTGCTGCTTGTTTTAGTAACCTGCGAAGCTCTATGGTGAACACCTTCATACTGGCCTTGTGAACATACACCACTGCACTGTCAAATGCGTCCCTGCTAGAATCCCAGTCTATGGCACCATGCATGTTCTCCAAGACCTCCTTGAAGCTGCGTCCGAAGATATTATACTGCACAAGACACACACATTACGGAAAGGGCAGCAGTCTGTTCAATGCTTTGTTTACTAGTGACTCACGTGCACTGACAACAGCTGAGATGCCATTGGAACCCAGCCTGGGATAGACATGGCATGCATATTTGCACAACCACATGCTGCCCAGGTCTTGTCACGGGATGGCTCCCCTTTGATTGCACTACCCTCCACATCTTGTGTACCAGATGTGGTTGCTGCCAGTCTTGTGTGCCATGGTTCATATGTGGTTGGCAACACACCTGTGGTTTGTCTGGCAGCAGGGCTGCCCTGAGTCCGATCGCTAAGCAATAGCCCTTGGGGTCTTCAGGCCCAACAGCAAGAATAGGGTACTGCACTACACGCATCTGCTGGGCCTTGCGAGCAACCTGCGCAAGACAGTGCAGATTGTGAGCATATGCATAAACAAGAATGCTGATGTCAATAATAGCTTTATTCCGCAGAGTCGGTTGCCAATTGAGCTCAATGCACAGCCAGTAAGCTAGGGTGGAAATCCTTCTGCTGTTGCCGCCTCATGCAAGTTCGGCACCCACCCTTGTGGCATCCTTGACAAAGTGCGCCAGTCTCAGCAGTGTGAGAGGATGTCTAAACTCTCGAGCATTGGTAGGAGGAGCCAGATGCAGCAACAGTTCTTGAATGTGTGACAGGCGGTTGATGACCAGCTTGCGGTCAGTCACCAACAGGCCACCATCCCTACAGGGACCAGAAGGTCAGGTCACAGCAGATAGTATGGAATGCATGCAAGAGCTTACGTTGACGGAATGTAGATGTACAGTAGACATACGCAAACCCACACGTTGCTTATAGCACTCTGTGATCCACTGGTTTGCATGTGCCACTCATGGCAGGACACTGTCAACAAGTGGGTGTTGTGATGGTCAGGATACCCAGTCCTTAGCTTCTGGGCCGCAAAGACCATCCCACTCCCTCCGAGTACCTGATGATGGCCTCCTGCATGAGCTTTGCCTTGTCAATGCCACGATGTAACTGAGCATAGCCATTGGTGCTCCAAGCGTCGAGCGCTTCAAGTGCAGCCCTGCAGGACACATGATGCGATGCAGGCAACATGCACTCAGCAATGTGGCACACTACAATACGTTGGACTCAAGAAAACGACAACCTGTGTACATGCAGGCAGGATGTTTATGTTCAGCAGGTACAAGCAAGCCCAGCAACTCTCTACAGCGCAACTGCAGTATGCTGAAAGCTGCATCAGTATGCCAGGTAGCTGGGTGCTGCGAGCTGCAACAATTCGTTTCAGGCTCACCAGAATGCTGCAGAAGCCTGCCCGTCTGACTGTGCTTCGAGCACTGAATGCTCTGTCAGCAGAGCTGTAACAGCATGGACCACATCACTAGCGCCAGTGATCTACGAGCAGTAGAGTGCAGCGGAAGGGGTACAAGCACCGCGATCAGACTTACTCTGCTGCAGGCACACACCATTGCAGTTCAAGCAGCAATGCTGTGCTGATGGCAAGCATGGCAGCACACAATTGTTTCATCAACAGCCACAGAATACTATAAGGAGGTTCAGTTCACCTGTCTGTTGTGATGCAGCACAAAGCCCTCAGCAACTAGTTCATCATAGGCCAAATTTGATGACTCAAGGGATTTCTTGAGGCCCTCCCTGAAGCGGGTGTGAGCACTGCGATGCATGCTGCCTGCATGCACAAGTGCCAGCACAGGTGGACGTCAGCAAACATACTTAAACCCCTGCTTCTGCGCAACTACAAGATGTTCCCTGGGCGAGTGGCTGAGTAGATGGGCTGTGAACAAGCCCTCAGCAAATAAGAAGACTATCCTCACCGCAGGATTGGTCTGGCATGTGTCGCACAATATCCCAGCCGCACACCAATCCCCCATGAGCACAGCTGACATTCAGCTGCCAAGCATGCGGCACACAACTCACCCCAGGCTGTCTCTGCCTGTTCCTTACTGATGCCCATCTGTGCCAGTATCAAAGCTAATGACTCCTCGCCAGCTCGCCTCCATGTTTGTAGGCGTGGAGCCACATATGGAGAGTATATGAAGGATGTCCAAAGTGTAGAGTACCGGGGCAGAAACAACCTGCATGCAGGCAGCAGAAAATGCCATGTAAGAAGCATACAGTAAATAATCATCACGCTTGGTTCTGTAACACAGCAAGCATTCACGAGCAGGATCTTCAGGACTCATCATCAAACGTGCTGCATTTGCAGTGCTGGTGAAAGTTATCAGAAATAAACCACACAGCCTGGGTGCTGAGGATGTGTTGAGATCGTAAGCTACCCTGGGAGCCTACCTATAGTCCCGCTCTGTTGCTATCACTGGTGAGCTGGATGACAGCCGGCCGTCATTGTTGGCCTGATTGGCACGTGACTGATTGGCATCATTGGACATGACTGCTTCCTTCAGCTGCTGGTACCACAGTGCGTAGTGCTGACTACTCAACCGCTGATGCACCCACTGGTCCATGAGCCCAACACATGCAGGCCTGGTAGCAGCATGAACAGAGCAGCAATTGTCTCAAACGGGGCCTATATGACGCTCAGCATGTGTTACCGCTAGGGTGTACTGATGATAGTGTGTATGACTAAGTGCAAGTGGGCGACGAGGGTTCGATGAAACTCCGCTGCTTGCTACCCACATACATAGCTACTGCCTGAACCTGTTGTGTGTGGAGATTGCGGTGTTGCCTTCAGAGAATGCGGTATTCATGGCGGTATTCATCCAAGGAGCCTGTTCTTGGCTCGTTCAACGGGCGAAGTTACTCATGTAACTTTCAAGCTCGATGGTGAGTCTTGCCGTTTATGGGAAAGAAGGAGGCCGAAGTACACCTACTGACGGCTGTGTATATCCAATGCACTGGTCAGTGATATGACATTCAGCTTACCAAAGTATCCGGTTATCCAGCTTCTCTGCTAATGCTTCAACAAGTGGCTGCAGTACTAGTGGTGTGGGCTTGCCATAATAACTACCCATGTCAAAGTACTCCCGGACAAGCTTCTGACGGTCCCTCAGACGCTTCAGTTGGTCCCTGGTGCAGCAACAGGGTTGCACATCAGCTTTTCTTGCAGCAACTGCTGAAGCTCCCAACTGCTCATACCTTTGGAAAGCCTTATCTGGTCCACAGAAACAAACTCAAGGGCAGTCAGGTCTTCTGGTATAGAGGCTCTATGATGCGAGCACCTTGACAGAGCAACAAGTACACCAGCATACCTGTGCTGCCGCTTGTCAGACTGCTCGTCTAGTCTCTGGCGCTTTGCAGGGCTAGGGCTCCCAGCTGCCTCAAGCTCCTCTTCCTCCCTTTGCTGCTCCTCTTCAGCCTGCTGTATCAACACGTTATACCCTGCAGGCCAGAAACTAAAGCTTGGTTTTAGTAAAAAACAGCAAGTCCAGCTGCAGAACTCATCGTATGATCACAGCAGTAGTGATTCATGGGACAGATGCCAAACCTGTGAGCATGTGTCATCCCCAGGCATTTGCCATAATTGGCTGACATGAATTGCTTGGCTCGGACAGCTGCGCCACATAACAGGCAATACAGCATCTCTCGTATGCTGGTACAGGATGCTATTCACCTAAGCAGGAATGGCTGCTCCACAAATCTGCTATCCTGGCCGAGTTGCCACACACATGTGCTCACCTTCTTCGTCAATGTTATCGCACTCGTCCCTCACAGGGATCTCATCACGCTGCTGCGGATCATCTGCTGCCAAGACAAAGAAGCTGTCACTGTCATCCGCATCATTGTACTTGGGATGGATCGGTCGGTGACTGTCAATGACCACAAACCGCACGTTCACTGCGGTTTTTGGTGCTAGATCCTTTGCATACTGTGCTGCTCCACAGTTGACTAGGAACACAGTCCGTAGCTCCTGCTTGGCAATTGACAGGATATGAAGGTATGAAAACTGTTGCAATATTGATGTGGGGCAGAAAATGTTCAACTTTGCAGGCACCGACCAAGAATTCTGGGACTGCCACACAGACTGTGCTGGCGTCAGCTGCTGCTTTGTGCCTGCTGTTCAAGAGAGGACAGTCCTGCTATCTGACATCATTTGCAAAGCGGCAAAGGTCACGCCACCTCAAGAGTAATGATAGTGAATCATTCGGCCAGTACAACTGTGCTCGCACCTTGGAATCCTCCAGGAGGTTGCTTAGTGATCTCCTAAGCTGACTGTAGTCTTCCACTGGGTACACTGAGAAGTGCACATTCCTTATTTTCAGACCAACCTGCGAACATGAGGTCGAAATTGCTCTGTTGTTTGCGCACCTGCTGCACATAGTTTGTCGGTTGCTAGCAGTCTGTTGCTGTCAAGCAGGTACCAACAGTGATGACATGTGTGAGTGTATCACAGTCAGTATAGTATCACAATCAGTATAGCTCGTGAGCTCATACCTGCAGTAGCTTTATTGCACAAACTGTTTCCACTTCTTGCACGGAGAACAAGACTGATATCGTCTTCTCAGTGCTTTGGGAAAATTCATCTTCTATCACGTCCCACAGCTGCTGCCAGTCTTCTGGACCTACTATCATTATGTCTCCTTGCTACAAATGACTGCTGTGGCTTTGCTGATAGCAGCCAGTCACTCATCCTTTTCATAACCTATCCTTGTATGCTGTTCGCAGGTAACCATCCATGCAGCGCTGCTCTGTGGCTGGTCCTGAGCTGGTGACACTGCTCAAGCAGACGTTGCTGGCATCATCAGTGGAAAGTCCGGCGAAAGATACACCTTGCCATGTATGTCGTCAATCAGCACGCTATATAAACAATATCTGCACAGCCTGTTGACCACGAAATGACCCCGGCACGCAAGACAGTTTGAAGCAATGTCGAGCCAAGCACAAAACGTCCAGGTCATAGGAGATGCTCAAGCTGGAACTTCTTCGTCAGTAGAAAACTATAACTATATTCGATGATGTTTGAGGCAAGAGTTCCACAGACCCAAACAAAACTGATTGTACTGGAACTGCATGAGCAGCGTACGTTGCGGAGCAATGTGCACTGCAATTTGAACAGATTCAAGTAGGAAACCATCTCAGAACCATTGCTGCATGGCACTGCCAGCCCACTTTGATTTCTTGTCATAACACAGCCAGAGCCAGCCTGTGATGATATATTATGGCACGCTGGGCGCAGTTTTCTAACAATTCAAGCACTTTATTTGTCACCCGACCACATCGGTGCAACCCCCTATCTGCAGTCTCAACAGCGCCTGCCTCTGAGTGCCTGGACTCCTTGAGAATTGCTGTCATTGGCAGTTTGTGCATCTAGTTGTATTGCTATGCAGTCAGTGGTTCGTTGCAGCGTCGGCACTCCGTTTGCCTGTACAGCTGCTCAGCATGCGACCAGACTGTGCGTTCCAACCCGTCCTCCATGCCGCAAGGTAAGGTTTATGCTCATTTTGCGGGACTTTGAAACAGCTGCTTAACCTGTACACACCGCCTCAAGCTGACGCATGTGGGTCCCAAGGTTGCCTTGATGCAACAGCAGCAGCATGAGAAGTGAACTCACGAGTCCTTTGCTGACAGTAACCAGCATCAGTCTGGACTTGAATGTCACTTGCTGCAAGTTGCCAGCTGTCAGAGCTTAGAAGTCAGTCAAGCGCTGTGCTGCTTCGCTCCTACAAAGCTATGACTCGGCCAGCTCATATGCACGCCTGGTACGCCTGGTACACACTGGCATCGGTATGGCACCTTTCTGCCGTTGCCTTCAAGGTTGCCATTGATTTGGTGACCCAGACGGGCTCTTGTGACAGGTGTTGCTTGCTTGTGACTGCATCTGTAGGCTCAATGCACAGTGCACCAGCTTCCAGCAGTAATCCCAAGGGCATTGAAAGATGAAGATGCTGAACTAGATCGCATAACGCGGGAAGCCAACCAGGCAGATGTATGGGATAACGAGTTCATCGGCAATGGTCTCAAGGTATGTCAAGTCAACCAACGCTGATGTTGTTCATAGCTGTTATGGACAGGAACAGGCTGCAGGACAGCGACAGATACTAAAATAATGGTCCTCGGTACATGCATTCTAGAAAGCACCAGACTCCTGGTGTACAGCTATAGCAACAGTTGATGTATACCATGCAGCTTGCTTGCATTGCTGCATTTGACCAACACCTAGTGTTCAAAAGCAGCATGCAAGCAAGCTGCACGATGAAGTTTCTTGTAGCAGCCACCCAAACCTGTTTCTAAGTCAGGCAAGTGAATATGGCCGTGGCGCCAGCAAAGGTCGACTGCTGTACGCCTGATGTTGCCTGTATGCCCCTGCAGATCGCCCTCGTAGCAGGCATAGTAGCAGTAGCAGTGTTCATCGGGCGGCTTGGGGAGCCAATTGTGGAAAACACTGTCAAATCTTTCCCATCACCAGCAGCATATGAAGCCTATGAAGAAACAAAGTAGACAGCGAAAAAGCTGGACTTACTCTATATCACCAGGTTGATGCAGCACACACCCAGGGCCCAGTGGCTGCTGGCAGGTTTGAGAGAGAAACAGCATGCATCAACTCCACTTGGCAGGCAGGACATTCACAAGCAATACATTGTAGTTGGACATTTGATGGTGCATGCAGGATGATTGCAGGCAGATGTTATGGAGAATATAACATAGCCGGGTCTGATTTCTATCATAGAAAGCAGTGCAAGACCTGGGCCTACCTGAGGTTATGTGACAAGTTATGCCGAAGCTGTTGAGGAGATCAAAGTTGATCCGTGTACATGGCAGCACTGGAGGTGGTAGTATGACAGATAGGTCGCGAGTGTGCACTATAGCAGTCCATTCACCAAACTAGTAGCACTGCTGGTTTGGGGGCGAGCTCTTTGGGAGAGTGGATTGGTCACCAAATTGCCAGATGGATGTTTGTGCTGGAAGGAACACATCTTCTTTGGTTGGGTCTTTGGTTCTTTGGTAATCCATCTTTTGAAATTGACATGTGTGTTTGACCTTTTGGACGGTTCGAGTTGGAAACTTTCGGAACCTGTTTAATTACTACATCTGGCCCAGCCTGGTTGGCAACTTGAATCTAGTACAGATATGAAAAAATGGCTTGCGCTCAAGCTGGGGGCATCAGCTGCGGGATTATACTCTGGATTAATTCAAACTGGGTATGGTGAGTGTCTGGACCGTCCATCTCGGTGATCTGGTATCGGTGTCTGTGGCACTGCAGCTTGTAGTCAGGCTGACGCTGCAGCAGCCACGGCCGCTGACGCTTTGCGCACAGCAAGCCCGTCACCATGGCGATGAGCACGATTTGTTTGATACTCTTGAAATGATGCTTGACTTGCTGAAACTGCTCAGAGCGACACGGGCACCCAGGTCCGACCCTCAGGTTCGCGCGGAAGCTGCAGCTGCCGCCATGGCGCCAAACCCGCCAGGAGGCCTTTGCCCTGACAGGAACGCCTTCATATATGTTCACAGTGTTCACAGGTCACCTATCTGAACTATCGACCACAGATGTATACATACAACCACAGCAACCACCGACATAGCAAACGGGACAGTATGTTGAAACAGCTGTCCATTGTGCAAGGTGCTCTGCAGCGAGTGAGCATCAAGCGGTCTAGCCTGACTGGCTTATGTTCAATAGGGAAAGGCTGTAAAAGGATGTTGCCTACCCCTGAGCATCAGACAGTGGGGCTGGATCTTCCGTTGTGCGTAAAGCAGCTAGCATTGGATGCTGAATGCCACCAGCCCATGGACATCACAGATGTCCCAGACGTGATAACAAACAACCCTGTCTGGTAAGTCAAGTGGTAAAAGCTGTGATGATGCTGTCTATGGCTTGTGAGACCCTCATCTGGGACTTCCAGTAATGGTTACACTCACTCCGCCTTGACAGACATACTCAAGTATACTAGTGAACGTCTATTCATGAATCTTGCAAGTGCTGGTGCTCCCGCGCTCTCTGTATTCAGCTAGTCAGGCATGTACTGTACTTTCGCCTGGTGTCTTGTTCATGGTCTCGTCGCCGAAACAAGCGGCACCCACGTATACACAGGACCAATAATGCTTATATCCCACTCGTGCAAGACGCATCCGGTGACATGCGGCAGTGCCTCCAGCATCTCAAGTAATGTATGTTCTCGGTGTATAAGTCCGATATGTTTTTTGTGCAGGACGGTGTTGCTGCCCCAGATAGAGCAGTTATATCGGGTTTCAGACAACGCTAATGCAGTGACAGTCTTGGTGGTGTTGCATGACAGCAACCTGAAGCTGGTGTTGAAGGCCCTGCCTGCAGCAAGGGTAATTGATGCTTGTCGACAGGTGAGGACCTGCAGGATGCAGTGTCATGCATAAGCAGACTTACGAAGTTTGATCCGTTTTTAGTCTGCTGAGGATGTCGGTGGACCTCCTGCGATACTGTTGTGCAGCTGCTGAGGGTGCAACAGCTGCTCAGTGCTGTGTCAAGGAAGCCCCCATCTCACTTTGTTTGTTTGCTGTTTGCAGATTGAGGCCGAGCTTTATTCGGGTGCAGAGCTGCCATGGCACCCCTTGGTGGCCACGTACCTGGTTGCTGACTACGATTCTGAGGACAACTTCTGTGCAGTGATCCCCTATGCGGGCTGCACAATTGACTCCCTCATTCACCACCCTGAATGGGAGACTTCCACCACACCACAGGACCGGCTGGACACGGCAAAACTGATGATCACTCAGAACCTGATGGCCTACGCCATCATGCAGAAATCGGTGAGTGTAACAGCAGCAGCTGGAGTATGCCGGGCCAACACCTTCTCTACCACACTGTGTAGCATACAGACAGCAGCCTGTCCATGGCATGAAATCCAGGAGTTGCCGGGATCTCTTTCACCCATCCTCAAGTGATATGGGACTGCAGCTATCACCAAACATGCTGGACTTGCTCTCCTGCAGGGTTCTGGTTACATCTACCGTGATGTGAAGCCCACCAATGTGTGTGTGGACGCCTCCCTCAACCGCATATCACTCATTGACTTTGGCCTCACCCTGAAGACCAACATGGAGGACTTCTTTGTGGGCTTTACTCACGGCTACTACACCCCTGAGACCTTCAGCAGAGACAGCCAGGGCCGCCCTACTTATTACTGCTCCAGTGAACACCGCCAACAGGCCACCAACACAACTATGGATGTCTTCCTCACCAGCTTCATGGGTCTGGAGGTGGCAGTTGGTTTGGAGGGTCTGCCCTGGGAG
>JARWLF010001722.1:0-11209 GCA_029853055.1 Scenedesmus sp. KT-U | reverse complement strand
AAGGGCTCACTGATCGTGCTGTGATACATGCAGGAGTTTCACGCGTATATCACCAATGGAGGGAAGCCCAAGGAGTGTTGTTATGAGCTGAAGGGGGTCGGCTTCCTGCCCTGTGGATGGTACGAACCTTGAATTCACCTGGCTCAGCATGCTCCATAGTGTTAGACATTATCATGTTGATCAGTGTGAGCACAGGATCGAATGCCGTAAGAGATACTTATCTGCTACTGTTTAGGTTGCTATAGCATATAGAGGTTGGTTGTTTTGCCGTGCAGGGAGGTTGGTTACAACCACTACAAAGGCAGAATGGGTTGGGACATGCCCAACACGGCGCAGATGTTGTCAAAGCACAGACCTGAGAAGTATGTGTTTCACTGGGGGCTGGGTACACTCACACACTACAGGACAGCAGAAGTGCTGTACAGGAGGCCAGTCACAACATGAACAGCATGTTACTGTCTGGAGGGGATGTTGGATGTCTGATGACATGCGTCGCTGATGACATTGGGTTTCATGACAGAATACGATGCAGGCGACCTGCCATTCATCGATAACGATCCCACATATTTAGTGGTCAAGTTAACATTGGATAAATGTCTTGATCAGCATGCTGCCAACATTTCGATACTTGTGACGTTCTTTTGTGGTTGGCTGCCCTGACTGCTTTGGTGACTGTAATCCCTGCCATTGGTTCAAACAGACTCCCCTTATTTGATTCAGCCTGTTTGTGTTGTTGCTGCCTTGTTTGAGCTCCACTGGTTTTGTGATCCTTGCCAAATGAGCGTGCGCAAGTTGTGATCAAGGCCGATATAGGCTGGAGGTAGCGGTTGGCTTGATTATCTGCATTTGCATTCAGTATGCATCATTGAGTTGCATATATGCAGCTGGTGCAAGGTTTGTACCAGTGCTTTGACACATGTTGAGCCGTTTATTGAGCCTCCTATACCCACGGCCAGCAAGATACATATGCATATATCGACAGCAACCAGACATCATTTGGTGTTCCTCAAGCGTTCTGGCCATGCCAAGCCCAGTGGGCATGATGGGCTTATTACCCATAAACCATGACTGTGGACCGGATCTATTATCATGATGGTGCTGCTGGTGGTGCAATATTGAACCACATTGTTATAAGCCTTGCAACCCTTGGGGTGTCATGTCAACAGTGTCAATAACTTCCTGACCAGCGTACAGGAAAACCTTGATTTCGCAGCATGATAGAGAACTGTTCTCTACAAAGCTGGCAAACATATGGGAAAAAACTCCAGCTGCCATGCGCAGCAAGTCAACTGTTATAGCAAGGGAGACTATAAAGAACGGTTGTTTGACTGACTGTTGAACTCCATCCTTGGTACCGTGGTCCCTTGGTACCGATCACCAAGCATTGCAACAACAGTTTACCCAGTTCCAATCAGTCAGCTGTCAAATGCTAATGTGGTAACTTACTTGAAGGCTTGCAATTGCTGTTGCCCAGATTGGTGGCACAAACAGACACTAAGCCAGCCTGTTGCATAGACAACCCCCTGATCTACAACCTGAGGTACTCCTGTTGCACACCAATGACCTCATCTCTCAGCTGGTACACTTGCTCATCTCCAGGATCTACACTGTCTAGCTGCCACGACTGTCGCAACCTGCCTGTTGTTGTTCGCCTTTTGCTGACCTGCTGAGGAGCTCTGAGCTGTAACACTTTCATGCTTCTTGAGCAGCTTGCCGTGTTGTTTGTGCTGCTATGCTGCTGTCATCATAGCTGTCGTCTGCAGCGGACACCCCACTCTTTCTATTGCTTGCACTAGCAAAACTCGGCCCAGTAGTTCCATGGAGTTCACATAGAGACTTGTGCTTACTGTTGATTCTCCCTCCCCATCTGAACACATAAGGCCGTGTCAGTGTGAGCCTCTCAGACATATGGTTACTGCTGATGCCACATGGGGGCTCATGATAGAGGCTCCAGCTGCGGTAACAGCTGCTGTGATGATCATCAACACAGGCAAGGGTCCTGCTACCCTGCCCAGGCCCTGCAGCTGTGTGCTGGGCGCTTGTACAGTATTTTTTGAGATCCCTACTGCACTGTTCATACTTATTTGCCGCCGCCCCTGCTGATGATCCCCTCATGAAGAACCCTGTGGGTGACTGGGGTGACCTTAACCTTCTTGTATGTTGAGGACCGCCACCTGCTGTGCTGAGAACTTGTTCTTCACTCGCAGGCAGCTGAAAGCCCCACTGTGTGGTGTCTAGCTGTCCTTGTTTCGACATGGTTGCTGCAGCTGACTGTGGTGAATGACGTCTGCTTGCACACTGTGCCATGCCAACACCAGCAGCAGATTTCGAACAAGCTTTCATGCCTGCTGTACTGCTGTGTGAATCGTACTGTCCACCTCTCACTGACAGCTCGCGCTCCTGCTGGTGATGAAGGGGAGTACTTCTTGGGTCGGGGCTTGTTGGACGCCACCGCTGTTGCTGCTTTGAGGGCTGTTTGCTTTTGCTGCCAACAGGCTTGGAGTCCAGTACCTGTGTCATGTATTCCAAAGATGGCAGGGCGAAATGCTGTGTACGCAGCAACACACAGCACGAGTGCAGCCGTCAGCTATCCCAACACGCGCACATGATGCGTGCTGCAGAGGTGCCACAGAGGGCATCATGATGTGATCTGTGGCCGATCTGTGCTGACAGCTGGCAAGATGTTTACCTTTGGGCTGCTGAGCTTTTCCAGCCACTGCATATGAGCAACTCCTTGTGGCACCGGTGGCTTGTACACCACTGTGAAGACACAAGTACAGACACAATGTCAGGGATCCAGCCACCTATATGTGCAAGCACAAGGCTGTTGCTGATCGAAAAGAAGCGAGCATGACGAGTGCAGGTGCTTGGCACCAGCGCAGCATGGCTGGTGCTGCCAGCTTCATCTCAAGTTGTATTGCGTAAGTGTCCCTTACAATCTGTGCATGTTGACTTTTTATAGTATAAGGTAGCTCTGCAACAACACCATGGCAACAACACTGCTTACCTAGGCCAGCAGCAGGGCAATAAATCATGGGTTGTGGAAACTTGCTGACATGTATAGAAACATCTGCTGCTTTGCCCAGTGCTGAGTAGCTCTCAGGTCTTTGCAGACTGAGACATTGAGAGATTGCTGTCATGGCCTCTGAAGGAGCGGAAGTCCCTGGTGTTGCTGCAGTCATCTTGCCACTGTTTCTCGCCCGAAGACAAGCCAGCACAGAGATGATGTCAACTACACAGAATCAATGTAATGGTCCAAAGCACCGCACACCGACGAGCAGCGTAATGACAGGCTTCGACGCGCCATTGCCGCGAAGCATGCAAGACGCAACAACAAGAAGCAGGAGTAGACAACACACTTGTAAGACAAAATATAGGCATCAAGGCAACTCACAGTGCTGATTTTGACGATAGACTTGTGCTTTTAATTCATTATGACAACCACCTCTCTGTGACACCTACCGACTGCTGCCCCCCAATACACCGCTTTGTCTGCTTCTCGAGCCCCGTGAACATAGGTGTCGCCTGTAGCTTGGTCACGCCGAGAACTGCTGATGGTCAATGTGTTGATGCAGTACTGGTATAATTACTGTGTGAAACATCATGGCTCATCGCTGTTCCCGCGGACAAGTAGATGCAGTTCAACCTTCAAGGTGTGCTGAAGAATTGCCTGTAGGCATGGTGGCAGAGCCGGGCCACCGAAACGCCATGTACTAGTACCAAGCCATCCAACTGATGAATACACCAACCAGGACCGCAGCAGATGCAACGTTCGGTAAAGCAGCCGCACAGATATCAGGATGGGCACCAACTGCAGCGGTTGGCAACACTCACTGCTGCTGTGAAGATGCTGATGTCTGTCCAGTGCTACCAGCCTGATGCCTTCTCGCCAGGCAGGGAAACAGTGGAGCAGCCATGTTCACTGCAACATGGATCGCCAGACACTGAGCAGCCAGAAGGCAATCAGCCAAACACAGCCTGCAGACTGGAATGTAACCCTTTCAGCACAGCCACTGACCCTGCTTGTGGCAGTGCTGCTGGGCAGCTTGATGCTGCAAAACAAGCTGCTGATGCGCTTTCTGAACAGGCATCCTTGACACCAGCCAGTGTCCAGAGCTCCTCCGTCAACAGTGGTCAACCTGTATACAAAGTTGTAGCTCAGGAACCAGACAAGTACAGATGTGAGCTTGAAAACCCAAGGCCTGTCTCATGTTGTGACGATGCTGTCCTGCGATCCACACCAGCAACAGCTGCAGCTGGAGACACTGCAGGCATTGGCATCAGCCAGACGGCAGTACAAGATGAACACGAGCATGGCCTAGTGCTGTTGGCTATGCAGCAAGTACAGCAGCTGCAGCAGCGACTGCAAGCCAGGAGGTCGCAGAAACAGATGCAATCAGCTGACGCCGGTTGCATACCTACAGACTGTGATGCCAGCATCATGAGGATTTCAAATTCCTGTGCCACAGGTCAGGACAGGCCCTCTGCTGCAGCTCGCAGTGTGGGCAGTCATGATGCGGACAGCAAGGTGGCATCCTGCACTACACACCCCAGCACACAGCTTGAAGCATCCAGCAAACTTGCAGCTGAGGTGCAAACCAGCTTACCCCTGTTACTGCTGTCCCCAGCAGCATCAGCCCCAGATGGTCAGGGATTCATCAACCACAACAGCAGAGTTGCCTTTGCAGCAGCAGCATCCAGCAATCCAGCACAAACAACAGCAGCAATAGTGACAAGCCCAACTCCTGGTGTGCCTGTACAGGCAGATTCAACTGCAGCAGTCAGATCTTGCGCACCCACCACTACCCCAGGGAAGGTGTGTCACCAGCCATGACATTGCCAGTTCAGTGTGTGCAATCACATGCTGCAGCTGCCAGGCTGTTGGACGTTGGAAACTGTTATCATGACAGCAAACAAAAGCCTGATACATTGGACCATTTCAGCTTTGGCACAGCAGGAGCGCAGCTTGTCATTGCCAACAATGCTCACCACGTCTGCACCACCTTGAAAGATCAAGCATGTTCATAGAGTGCCTGGCAAGTCAATACAATGTAATGTCTGTACTTGCAGATGATGCCTGCAACAGCAAATATGCATTCAGAGGCTGCCATTGACGCGGCCAACAGCAGCATTGCAACCCATTATACCAGCAAACACAACGGCGAGGAGGCCTGCACAGATGCAGCTCCCAATGGACTCAGTGCATCACCAAGCAATGACAGCTTCACAAGCGACGAATGCTCTGGTTGCAGCAGAAGTAGTTCCTCACCAACTGCTGATGCCACTGCCTGTTATGACGATTCCCAGTGCACCATATACAGTAATCCTTTGCACATATGCAGCAGTGCAGTCTTGAACGTTGAAGCTCTCAGTCTCCACAACAGCTGGCTTGCTGTAGGCATCAGCAGAGCAGCAGAAAGCTGTGAATCTCACTGTGAACCTCACAGCCTGGAGCCCAGTCAGCTGTGTGTGGCTGACAGCATCAACCCACTTGTTGGCACTGCAGACATCACAACAGCAGTAGAGGAGGCTGCAGCTGATCTTGCTGACGGCTTGTCAGAACAAGCTGACTTCAACACGGCAGTGTTGCGTGAAATGGCCAACATGCAGCTTGAGCCTGACATTGTGGAGACCTGCAGGAACATGGCCGTAGCTCTCGATGATGCAGCAGTGCCTGCCAGAACAGAAGGTTTTGAAGCTGCTGCAAAAGAAATGAATAATGTTATAGTTACAAATTCATACCAGCGTACAAGAGCAGTGCATGATTGTACAGCTGATACTACTGCTGTTGACCGTATCACTAAAGCAGCAGCAGCAAACAGTGATATGGTGCTTCAGCAGGCAGCCAAACTTGTTGCCCTGCAGAAAGCCTGGAAAGCACTAGACCAAGAAATGCAGCAGCACAAGCAGAATTTGGCAGAACTAGTAGCAGTGATCGCTAGCCCTGAGGCTGACAGGTCTCAGCATAATGGCCTGGGCAGTCATCTAGATGCATTACAGATCGTGCTGCAGCAGCTACGGCAGCTTGAGTGCTGCAAACAGCAGCTGCAGTTGGCAGTCAAGAAACAGGCACAGGTGTTGCTGAGCAACAGGTGCAGTGTTGTGCAAGCTCCTGCAGAGGCAGCTGTTGAAACAGATCAAGTTGGCTTGCATGGAATGTCAGCAGGAGGACCACAACGCAGCAGTTGCTTAACAACAATGGTTACCTGCCAGCCAGAGCACCGCCACCTGTCAGTCAATGCTGCTCCATCCAGCGCTGCCGGGCCTCAGTCGGAATGCAGCAGAGTCTGTGCCATTGTCGCTGCAGATCATCACAATGCGAACCATAGTTCACTGGAGGTCAGCAGAATGTCTTCTGCTTGCAATGCACAGCAGTGCAGGACAGCAGTGGCAAGTACTGTATCAAGCAGAGCCACCAAAACCAGCACCATAGTAGGCAGCCTGAGAGCTGCCCCTGGCGCTCCTGTGGCTGCTGCCAGTGTTGAGAATGCAACCAACCTAGCAGAGCCTTGTGCAGCTCGTGATAGATGCTGTCAGCCACCAGGGTCCAACAGCAGGTCTAATAGCAGGTCAGTGAGGCCTGTAAGCACTGTCAGTCCGGGAAAACAGCAACACAAGGTGCGCAGGAAGATCGGCATTGACCCTGGTGGTTGTGGTAGCGCCCAGCAGTGCACTACAGCTGCTATCACCTACCATGTCGACAGAGGTGACAAAGCAGGCTTGATGGCCCCAGTTCTACCCAGCAGTTTGAAGTTGCCGTACAGTCTGGCCACTGTTGCAGCTGCCAGAAGTAGAGGTCAGACAAGACACGGGCAAAACTTGCAGCAACAGACTCAGGACAACCAGCAGTGCTATCTGCTTCAATCAGCAGCCAGCAATACCTTGAGGACACGTTACAGCCCAGAGCGCAGGAGGCAACAGCCAACAATACCCGTTCTCGGCCAGCCAACAGGAACCCTCGCACCTCTGGCTGTGCGGCAGCGTTCACCACCTCTGCAGCAGTTACAAAGGACACCTGAGAAGGTTGTGAGAACTTCTGCTGTGACTGCTGCACTGCAGCATCATAGGTCAGGATGTCACAGCAGCTCACGTACTCCATCCCAGAACAACTGCAGGATGCGGAGGTTGATGAAGGTGATGGAGGAGTTTCAAGCAGGCAACATCCATCAGCAAGATCTGAGGGCTTCACTGGAGTTGGCGTTGAGAGACAGAAGTACTGCAGAGGCTGATGAGCAGCAGAACTGGGAGTCTGCTCAGACCAGCCAGCTGGATCAGCAGCAACAACAGCAGCAGCAAAACCTCAAACAGCAGGAACAAGAACCAGTCGACCGAGGGTCGGGTGCTCAACCTGTCAACAGGCTGACCTCTCACTTTGGCACACAGATGTTGAAGATGCTGTCGCTGTTGCAGGATGTTGAAACATGAGACTTGCAGCGCTTGTGCAGGCTGTTGCTTCATTCCGGAGTATTCGAGTAGGATGGAAGTGCCTCAGCAGCATAGGTACATGTGTCAAGAAAAACATGTTGTAGTGGTACACATTCAGAATAGCTTGCACAACAGGCTGAGAGGCCTGCATTGTCTTGTTCCTTGCTGCCTCATCAGGCTGGGGCCTCCTTGCACCGGTTGATTGGTCCTGATGAGGTTGATTACTTGTCCTGATTGGTCGCAACACTGAGGATGGATATCTGGGTAGAGAGTGTTTCAGCGAGCTGTGAGCTTTGAATTGACGTTGCAGAGCGTGGAATTGACGTTGCAGAGTGACCAGGCACCATAACAAGAACAACTGAATGACATGCAGTTTATCTCGGCGGAGCACACCCATCTTGTTCAGCAGTGCACCATGTTATGTCAGAAATGTATCGTCTGGACATTCATCCATGCTCTGCCACGCTTGTCGCAACACCACCAGTGTCAAGGCGGGACCTCAGAGTTGTCTGGTGACCCGATCGGCGCTAGGGATTAGAAGCACTGCAGTGATGCGTCGTAGACTGGTTCTTGGTGCCGCTGCCGCTCTTGGTGCTGCCTTCGGGGGCAACGCAGCTGCTGACAGTACTGCATCATCGATGGCCAATAATGCCCTGGATCTAGCACGCTCTCAAGTAAAACTAGATAGAAGTAACGCCAATCTGAAACTGGTCCAGGTCGTCTTCAGGTAGGTGCAGTAGTGAGCAAGCGTTGCTTCACGTAACTAGGCGAGGGAATATCGCATTGTGCGGCCAAGCAGCTCTTGTTGTCCGCAAACAGAGGCACAGAAAGCTGGTATACATGGCAATCATTTGTTTGCGATGTATGTCGCAGACATGGTGCTCGCACACCTCTGACTGATGAGGCTTACCTCTGGGAGGGACAGCAGTGGAATTGTGGTGGTCAGGCCTATGAGGTAGGAGAGGGCAGAGAATCAGATACTCTGCTAATGCAGCAAAAATCAACTATGCTATAACAGTCCCATCTGACAAATGACCTGTCTTGTAAGCAGGAGTGCTGTTTCCCAGCGTTCAGTGGCGAAGACAGGCTGCTGCACACATCAGTGACCCTCGTATATGCTGTGCTGCGCAGGCTGTGCCCCTGCAGCTGCTTGATGTCAAAGGAGGCCCCGCAGCACCTAATCCAACTGACGAGAAGCAGGTACTCAACTGCTCGCATCACATGTGCCCTCAGGCTGAGCACGCCATAACCAACATAAGCACAAGCAACCAGTTGCGCATCAAGTCACCGTTGTAACCCCCTTCCCATCATCAACTCTCCGCGATCCCTTTCTAGCATTTGCCAACTGATGGCGTCCAGGTCTCAGCTTGCTCGAGCTGTGTGGCGTAAACTGCAGCTGTCTCTCGCTTCACTTGCAACATATGCAAGATCGCCCCTGCTGTGCAACTTTTGTCCGATGTGTGTTGCAGGTGTCCACAGTGCTTGCTGGGGGCTGCTCCAAGGGTGAACTCACCAAGGTTGGACAACTACAGGTGGGAACAGGTTGTACATATGCATGACCGGCACCTTGCTGCTGCTGACGGCAGTCTTGAGCTGACCCAATGGTCAACTGACAGTAACGTCCTTGCATGCTGGTGACAAACACTATAGCCAACCCTTTTGGCATCCTGGCAACTGAGACACAAGAGACGTAGCGCACATGCCACCCAGTAAAGTCCAGGCACTATGTGGACCCCTCCCTAATGTTTGCTACATGTCACCTCTCAGGCGTTAGAGCTAGGCTACTGGTTGCGTCAACAGTACATTGACACCTGGGGGTTCCTGCCTGCCAGCTATCAACCGGGAGTGCTGGCTGCTCGCACAACAAACTTCAGCAGGACCCGGGCAACACTGGCAGGAGTGCTCACGGGGCTGTATCCGGGTTAGTGCATATAGGGGTGGATGTTTGGAAAGGCGTTTGCACACAGATGTCGAAGCTGATGTGCTGCTTGTGATGAAACACCATTTTTGACTGTGCCTCACAGTCTGTGTAAAATCACCTCCTGTGCCGGCAGTGGAAATGTAAAATTGCACAAAACTTTGTCAGCTTTCCGTGCTGCTGCCATGTTCTATCTACTACATCTCCACCACGTGCATCAGGTGTCAGAGCTCCCATCCCAGTGATCACGAGTGGTGATCTTGACGAGATCTTGTACGCTGATACGAAGAGATGTCCGCATCTCAAAGTCCTCATGACAGCAGCGGAGGCAATGCTCAAAGGTGAGGGCATGCTGTTGAGAGAGTGTATGAGAATGATGGAGGACAGGCACGAGGCAAGTTATGTAAGCAGGGCATGTCCATGTGGCACGTCTTTGAGTGTGACTGGCTCTGATGAGTGACCGGCAGTTGGTGTATGATGTCATGACAGCAAAGGTTGTGCCAGTCTGATATGTACCGTCCAAGCTGTCGCCCTGTATCAGCAAGCTGTTGGTGCCATGTTGCAAGGTATCTCTGCAGCCAGCTTACAGCAGGTAGGAGTGCTGCTTCCTTCAACAGCAGCTGTTTCCGTGTGCCGCCACTAGTGTTTTGAGATGTATGTCTGTGTCTGTATATACTAATCTCACTGCCTGCAGCTAAATGGAGTAGTCCTGAACGTTCAGCTGAGATCCAGCAGCTGCAGGTGAAGCTGACAAAGATGCTCAACCTGCCCGAAGGAGCCTGGGACAGAAGGTTAGCAAACAGATATGTGACTTGGATTCCTTCAACATGTTTACTGACATGTCAACAGCTGCTGGCATACCCTGTATGACATCTGCGCTCTTCACTACCTATCCCAGCGTTGCAAGCGAGTGATATGCTCTGTTGAGTGACCGCTCCTGCTCGTACTGACATCACACTGTTGCTGCTGCTGCTGTTGATCTTTTCATCTCCTAGGTGGATGATTACAGACATTCACGACGCGTTCACCTCACTGTCTGCTCATGGCCTGGAGCTGCCAGTGGAGCTCACTCAGGACGTCAGGGAGGCAGTAGATAGACTGGTGGGTTTGTTGGTGGTGGGGTGTGCTATCTCAGGGTTTGCTGTATCAGGGTGTCTGTGTGTTTGTTGTTTGGCAGAGACAGTGGTCGGGGCGGGCTTACGGTGCAGCTCTGGGTGTTTGTACAAACAGTTTGCAGTATTGAGGTAGCTGTGTGTTGTTGTGTGTGTCAGGTATCTTGAGTCAGGCAAGGAGGAAAACTCTCATGTACAGTGCAGATCCTTGATGATCTACTGTTGCTACTGTATGCTAGGCATCTTTCACATCCACGTCTTAACCCTGGTTGAGACTAAGCTGTTGCTGTTGTTCAGGCCACTGAGGAGATCAGCGCATTCATCTGTCCTGCCCTGGTTGATGATCACGGCCACGCTGTGCTCAGGCTGAGTATGGGGAGACTGTTAGACACATTGCTGGATAACATGGACAAGAAACTACAGCAGCAGCAGCAGCGCAGCGGCGTCAGTAGCAGCAGCAGCAATGGCAACGGCAGCAGCAGCAGCAGTCCGCAGCAGCAACAACAATCTGGTCACCCCAAGCTGATGATGTATAGTGGCCACGATTCAACAATCATGCCGTTGTTGACAGGTTAGTGGTGTATCCTACGAAGATCACCTGACAGCCATGGCAGCCGGCACAATGCAGACATCTGCTTATTGCTGTCATCACATCCACGGTTGCTCACGCTGGCTGTGCTCTGCAACCAAGCCAGGAAGTAGCCAAGTAGCCTTTGTGCCGGATGCTTGCATGTTCAGGCCTCTAGTGTTACGT